>JAPZQE010000041.1:44170-132240 GCA_028828645.1 Rhodotorula sp. PL61-2 | reverse complement strand
TTGGGCTGGTTTGACAAAGGCTCGTCGCGCGCTACCTTGGTTGCGCTCTCCGCTCGCTCACTGCCGCACCCGCACCCGGGGAATTGTGCAGCCCTTGTCGCTCAATTCCCCTGATCATGTACAAGGGGCCGTAGTCTTGCACCGTCGTGACCAAGTTGTTGTGGTGTGCCTTGCATGCCATGTTTCGCAGCATTGTACACAAGTGGCATGCCAATAGTAAAGGTCTGGCAACCCCCCTCAAGCCCAGCTCCCGCTCTTTTCTTCCCAAAGAAGCCTGCTGAGTCTCTTGCATGCTCCCTACGCATACAAATCCACCTCCAGCAGTCCCCTCGGCCTCCTCGTCTCGAGCCTTGTGATCCGACTCAGCATGGCGACGTCCACGGAAGCCTTGAGTGCAACAAACACGTGCGCGGGGTTGTGGCCCTGCTGTGCGGAGGCGCCGGAGCGGATGCAGGGTGCACAGAGGTCAAAGGAGGTGGGGCAGTGGCCTGCGGGACAGAGAAGGAGTCAGTATGGGCATAAGCAGGGCGCATGGGGCACGGGAGAGGGATGGGGCATGTGGGAGAAAGGAGGAAGAGGAGAGGGGGAGGACGCCGACGGGAGCAAGGGAAGGAAAGGGTTGGGATGCAGGTAGAGGGTGAAAAGCGGAAAAGAAGCGGAAGAGGAACGCACAGCAACGCATCCATGCCCCCCTGATATACCGGTCGCAGGCGTCGCACACCACTCGCTTGTGCACCACCTCCTCCTCCGCATCCGCCTCTCGAGCGACGCTCTCCGTCGGCCTGCGCTCGCCCGCATCGCTGCGCAGATCGAGCAAGTCCTCCTTGGCGGGTGCCAGAGGCGGGAGGTACAGCAAGGGAAGGAGTGCCTTGACGGAGGGGAGAGGCCGGCGGAGCGGGTGCGTGATCCGCAGGAAGGCGTGCGAGGGGTTGTGCAGCCGTGCAGACAAGGGCTCGCAAGCGGGGCACTGCGGGAGTCAGTGAGTAATCAAGATCAGCGCAGCATGAGACTGCGGGAAGGAGGAGACTCACAAGGTCGAATGAGGGCACCGTCGGGCAGTTCGCACACAACCATCGCACGCCTGCCTCAGAGCCCGCCTGCGCGCTTGCCCCCGGTCCTGGTCCAGGGATTGTCTCCCCGCATCCGCCACACGCGACGCCGTGGTTCGGATAGGCGTACAGCGCATACGAGGGGAGGGCGCGGACTGCGGAGGAGGGGCCAGGCGGGCGCGCGAGGGGCGGCTGAGGAGGGGGAGGAGGCGGAGGCGGGGGAGGTGCGAGCACGGCAGAGGCAGGAGGCGCGCGTGCGGGTGACACGCTACGCGAGGGCGTCGAGGGGGCGTACCACGCGCTGCTGCCGGGCGGCGGTTGGTGCGGATGCGGATACGGCGATGCGGAAGAGAGTGCGGCATACCAGCTTGCCCACCATTGCCAGTAATCGGCCATGCCATCGTCGACGGGAGAGGCGAGCGCGGCGGCCTGCGTGCGTGCAGCGGAGATTGCGGCGGAGGAGGCGAGGGAGGCAGAGGCGGGGATCTTGAGCAGGATGTGGGAGGCGTCATGCGTGCCGGCGCCAGATGGAGTGACAGAGGATGGTGAGGGCAGGCGCTCGCACTTCGCACCAGCGAGCGGTATTGTCAGTCCCGCTTTCAAGGGAACGAGGGTGGGAACGGGGAGAGCGAGCACACCTTCGCGCAGAGTTCGTACGCCTCGCACACCGCGCACGCGTACCGCGCGCCGTCGATCTCCACGCCGCAGGAGACGCACATGTGCCGTCCCTCCTCCTCCTCTCTCTCTTCCTTCCGCCGCGTTCGCTCCACGCCCTTCCCGGACTCGTCACCCCGGACCTCCCCTTCGCCCTCGCCGCCCTCGCCGCCATCCGGATCCGAGTTCGTCACGACCGTGTAGCTCGTCCTCCCGTCCTCCTCCTCCTCCCTGCTTGCCCCCTGTCCGCGTGCACTCCCCTCGCTGCTGCTCGCAGCAAACAAGTCTCGCGCGCGCTCTCGCTGGGAGGGCGTCGGACTCGGACCGACGTCCCACGAGCGGGTCGAGCCCGTCCTCGTCCCGCCGCCATAGCTCAAGCTGGGGAGGCTCGCTCCGGCCGAAAATGCGGCGAAGGGCGGCGGCGGAGGGTACGGCGGCGGCGCGAAAGGCGCGAAGAGCGGCGGGTACGCATGCAGCGCGGGCGGGTGGAACGCATGCGCGTGGTCGAGCGCAGGCGGAGGCCAGTCGTGCGGATGTGCGAAGTGAGGCGGGAAGGGGTAGGGCGAGGCATGCGCCGGCGTGGAGCGCGCCTGCCGTGCGTAGGGGTGCGGATGGGCGGAGTGGAACCTTCCACGCGCAAAGTTCGGGTAGAGCGCGTCGTGATGCGGCTCAGGGGGAGGAGGGAGGCGCTGTGCGTCGGGGAGAGCGGCGCCGTGCGTGTCGAAAGGGTGCCTGGCGGGCGCGGACGCGAGCGTCCGGCGGTCCCAGTCGTCGTCTTCGCCGCTGTCACCATCGGTGTCAGTGCCAAGTGCCGTGCACGGGTCCGCCCCGCCGCCGCTGATCGCGCCTGCGCCGTCAAACGCGCGCTGCAGGACCCAGCGGTCGGAGCTTGCGTCGCTCGGGGCAGGCGAGCGCGCACGAACTAGCGCGCGACCACGCCAGGCACGGCTGTCGTCGCTGCCTGCGCTGCTGCTTCTCCTGCTGCGCGCGGCTGCCCCGAGGGAGTAGACGGAGCTGCCCGCGTCTGAGAGGGCGGGCCCATCGTACTCGACGAGAAGCTCGAGCTTGAGCGTGATTTGCTCCGTAGTATCCGGCTTAACGGAGGTTCCGAACCAGCCGGACGAGGAGGTGGACGACGAGGCGTCCGAGGCGAAATAGTCGAGCGCCTCGCGCAGGTCCGCAGTTGACGCCAGCTCGATCAGGTCGTTGTCATCGTCGCGGTCTGTGGCTGAGGTTGATCAGCACGAGCCAAGCCTGACAGGCATTCGGGCGCACAGGCGATGCGGAACGAATGAGGCTGGAGAGAGAAGGACCGGGCGAGCTGCGGGAGGAGCGGAAGCGGGTCAGCCTGGGTGCGCATGCTCGTGCATGGCTGTGGATAAAGGTTAGACACCTTGAGAGCGAGGTCATCGCGCTCGACCTGCGTTGCAACACGAGAGGGGGTCAGGTCGGGCCGGCTGCGAAGGGACGGCGAGGTGGGGGAGCGGGCAGCGCACACCGAATGCGTCGGCGAAGGTAGTCCTGCGCGGAAAGGACGAGCCCGAGAGAGATGCCTTGACGACGAGGCGGACCATCCCGCCTGTACGGAACGGATGGCGGGAGACGAGGGACAGGCGCGGGGAGCTGCGGATCCCACGCGGCAAGCGAGCGGTGGTGGTGTCGCGCGTCGTGCGGGATGTGCGCGTGCTCTATGGCCTTGAGAGACTGCTCCAGTCGGTGCCGAGTCGCTCGCAGCTGTCCATTCGCCGGGCGAAGGTTGCGGCTGGTTTCGCCCGGCATCTCCTCGACGCGACGCGACCCTCGCAGCCGTCTCGCTCCCGCGCAGCGCCGGCGCACACCATGGCCGAGTGCGCAACTATCGCAATACATGTACAGACACTCCCTCTGACCTGATGCGTGCGCGCAGCTCCAACCCCTCCGCCGCCCCTTCCGCACCCGACGCGTCCACCTCCGCGCCCACCTCCCAGCCCGAGCAGCAGCAGGAGCAGTCGCACCTCGCGCACGGTATCCGTGCCCTCGCCCTCAAGAAGTGGGCAGACGCGTGCGACCACCTCGCCCAGGCCGTCGAGGCGTCGTGCGTCCCTCGTCTTCCCTCTTCTCCGCCGCATGCGCTTGCGAGCTGAGGATCTACCGCGCACCAGGACGGAGAAGCACGGCGAACTTGCGCCGGAGAACGTCGAGGCGCTCGTCCTCTACGGCAAGGCCCTCCTCGGTAGCGCGATCGCCCAGAGCGCCGTGCTCGGCGGTGCAGCGCCGCATGAGGGCGCACAAGGTGCGTTTCTGCTCTTTCTGCTCAGTCTTACATATACGATTTCAGGCTGACCGCACGCACACGCACAGACGCTCCGGCCGCCGGCTCGTCGTCTTCTGCTGCTGCGGGTCCCTCCCCCTCATCCTCGAGCGCCGCGGCGGGACCTTCAAACCCCAAGTTTCATTTTGGCGGCGACGCCGCAGACGACGACGACGGCGAGGGAGGTGACGACAACGATGAGGAGGGCGGCGACGAGCAGGAGGGCGACGAGAGCGCGCTCCCCGGCGCAGACAGGGAGGACGACCTCGAAAGCGCATTCCAGGCGCTCGAGGTCGCGAGGACGATCCTGCAACGCGAGGTAGAGGGCGTGGAAGCCGAGCTAAAGGACGCGGCGGAGGAGAAGAAGGGCGAGCTGGAGAAGGACGGGAGGGCGAAGAAGGAGAAGCTCGCAGATGTGCACCGCTTGCTCGGAGACGTGGCGACCGAGTCGGGTGCGCTGCGCCCTCTGCTCCTCTAACTCTGCCGGCGCTAACCCAAGTGCGAGCGCGTAGAGCAATTCGACTCGGCCGTCGATGAGTACACCTCGGCGCTCTCGGTCCTCGTTCCCGTCTTGGCGCCACACGACCGTGCTCTCTCCGAGCTGCACATGCTCATCGCGCTCGCCCTCGACTTTGTACCCAACGCGACTGCGCGCGCGGTCGAACACGCGGAGAAGGCCAAGGGCGTCCTGCTCCTGCGGCTGGCCGAGCTGGAGAAGACACCTGAGGGCGAGAGGGAGGACAAGGCGCGGCGCGAGATCGACGACATCAGGAGTCTGATGGGCGATGTCGACATGAAGGTGCGCTCTCCCTCTCCCCTCCTTCCTCCCTTCCTTTCTTTCCCTCACTCACCTCGCCCTCGCTCGCGTAGATCGAGGACCTTCGCACCGTCCCCGAGGCGCCCGCGCCGACTGCTGCCGACGCCGCGCTCGAGGCGCTCCTCCGCCAGAGCCAGGGCGCGATGGCGCAGGCCGCTGCGGCAGGCGGCGTCAACGACCTCACCTCGCTCGTCAAGCGCAAGAAGAAGGCGCCGAAGGACGCGGTCGTCAGCGAAGAGGTTGCGCCGAAAGAGGAGGGCGCAAAGGGCGGTGCGGAGGAGAATGTGATCCACCTCCATGCGCAGGCCGTGAAGGAGGAGGAGGGCGCGAAGCGCAAGGCGGAGGACGTTGCGGCGCAGGAGGGCGCGGCGAAGAGGGCCAAGGTGGAGGAGTGATGTGCGGGAGGGCTTTGCATGCTGGAACGAACCGCTTGAGGTCGCTTCGAGCGGATCGGGTATGTGCGAGAGTGCAGCGTGATTGCAGCTTTCTCGCAAGGTTCGCATATCTCGCTTTATCCGCGCTGCTCTGCCTCTCGACAAGCTACGCGTACAGGCGCTGCATCGCGCTACTTAACCTCGCAGAATCACTCGACGCTCCCCACGACCTTCGGGGTGGAGCTCGTCACCTTGACCCTCGACCGCTCGCTCGCTTCTCGAATTGGAGTGTGCCCGCGCGCGCCATGGCTGCCTCCGAGCGCACGCCGCTGCTCCCAACGAGCTCAGCCTCCCCAGCACTGTCGCCGTCCCCCTCCCCCGCCTCGGCCCCTCCGCCTGTCGCGCGGCACTCGCCCTCTCACGCCGTGCAGAACAGCAGCGCCGGCCTGATCCTCACCGAAGATGACATTGCCATTCAAGGCATGGTCCTCGCCTTGCTTGCCGAGCTCCGTACCAGGGGGTACACCGTCCCTCCGGGGTTGCCTACACTCCCGCCGGACATGCCGCAGGACGAGGCGGACGCCGAGATCGCCTTCCTGAGGACGGTGTTCGGCCTCCCGAGACACAAGGCCGTGCTTGACCGGTGGCTGCCGGACTTGGCGAGAGCGCCGCAGGGAGGTGGGGCTGCACCACTAGCGACGGGAGCGACCTCTGGCGCAGACACGCCCAGTGCGAATCCCGCTGCGGGCTCCATCCTTGCGACGAACCGACCCGCACCCGCATCATACGCAGCAGCGGCCGCGGGGCGGCGCCCTCCGCCGCACTCCCCCTCGACTTCGTCCGCCTCCTCCTCCACCTCAAACCTCCCTGCGCGCCCATCCCCACTCTCCGCACACATGATCGACCCGACCGTCCTCCCCTCTCCCTCGGCGCTCTTCCTCGCGGGCCTGCTCTCGCTGCTCGTCAGCCTCCAGGCGGAATACCATGGTGCAGTGCAAGAGACGGATCCGGGCGTCGATGGCGAACTGAGGATGTTCAAGGCCCGGAGGGAGCTCGGAGAACGGCTGTACAAGGTCGTCGAGGGGCTGCTGGACTCGTACCTCCTCTCTGGGGACGCGAGGGAGGTGGGAGCGGACGACGAGGACGACGAGGACGCGCTCGTTACGCTCCTGTTTCATGACTTTCCCCTCAACTACGATTCAATGGACCGCGCGACGTGCTGTACGTCCCTCTCCCTCCCTCTTAGTCGCGCACAACTGACCTGCAAGCGACGGTCGCAGCCCTCGATCTCCTCCTCACGCTCTCCTCGGCACCCCTCGTCGAGGCCGAGAGCCTCGTCTCGCACCCCGTGGTGCTCGCATCGACGGAGTACGTCTGGCGCAATGGGCTGCTGCCCGCGCCCAGGAGCGGGACGAGCAGCCTCACGTGGAAGGAGTCGTTTGTCCGGCTCGACCGGTTCTCGATTCCGCGGTGCGTCGCATGTCCTTCCGCTCTCTTAAAAGGCTTGAACTAATGCAACAATGACGCGCAGTATCCTCCATACGCAGACTTACATCCTCTCCACCCTTCACGCCGCCATCACCGTCTACATCCTCATGTTCTCGTCTTACTCGCACTTCGACGCGTTCAACCCGCTTGCGCCGGACGCGATCGGTGTTCCGGAGCGCGAGGGTGTCCGCCCGGCCAAGACGTGGAGCGTAATGACCGCGCTCGTGTGGTGGCTGTGGGTTGCGGGGACGCTTGGCTGGGCGGGGGAGGTCGGGCGGGCATGGGTGCGTGTGCGCGCGCCTGTACGTTTAAGAAGGGAAGGTTGACGAGAAGGCCGCACAGTTTAACCGCGGCCCGCAGTCGTCGCTCCCGCTTTCGCCGTCGACGCTCCTCCCGCTCCTGCACCACGCGCTCGTCTTCGTCTCTCTTACAATCCGCATCCTCGCCTTCTACCTTGCGACGCCGCATCACAAGCCGTCCTTCCTCCTCGCGACGTCGCTCTCCCTGCTCGCCTGGAGCGTTCCCTTTCTCGCCGCCTCGCGCGTTCTCCCACAGAACCTCCCCTCGTTCGGCACGCCGACACACCAGCAGTGGACCAAGATCCGCGACGGTCGCAAGAGGCGCGATGTTGGGTACCGGCCACCGCCAAAGAAAGTCCCTGAGAGCCACCGCGCGCTAAGGAGTCTTGAGGCGCATCTCGGCGGGCTGGTGCAGTTCTCGACGTACTTTGCCGTCTTTGGACTTCTGACGCTGTGGAGCCTCAGCGGCGAGATCGACTACCCCGGCGTTGCGCTCGTTGTCGTCCATGCGCCGCTCGAAATTTTCCCCGCCTCCTCCGCTTCGTCCTCCCCATCCGCCGCAGCCACCGCGCTTGCGGCAGGCAAGCGTTCTTCTCCCATCGAAGCGCGCACGACCCTTGCCTTCACCCTGATCCTCGGCGCCGTCCTCGCGTACTTCTCCGGCGGACGGCCTTCCGTCTCCCCGCTCCCGCCGCCGGGGACGCCCTCGTCCTCCCGCGCGCGGCACGAACTCGACGACCTGGACGGCTGGGACCGCTACGGCCGCGAAGTCGCCTTCCGCGCGCGACGCGAGCGCCTTGCCGTCAACCGGTACTTCTCGTTCGTGCCGCCGCGCTCATCTTCAAGGGGAGGGGGCCGCAGGCTCGAGAGTCTCCCGAGCGCGTTCAGTACGCCGCCGCTGCCCTCCCCGCTCAACCTCGCGATCCCGCCCATCCTCCTCGTCGCGGCGGTCGTGAGGCGCGTAACGCGCTTCAGGCTCGAGCAGCGCGGTCGGTGGCGCGCCGCTGTGCGCGAGCGGGCCGGCAGCATAGGCAGCTGGGAGGAGGGGAGCTTGCCGCCGGGCCAGGAAGCGGAAAGAGCCGCGCGGAGGGTACAGGAAAAGGCGAGGGTGTGGGTGTGGAGGGTCGGCATCGCCCCGCTGGGGGGGTGGGCGGTCGCGGCCAAGGGGATCAGGCGGATGAGGGGGAAGGAGTGATATAGAGCGGGTATTAGAATGGTGCGCTCCCGCATGGCGGTCACGAGGGAGAGGCGACCTTCTCAAGCGAGAGGGGTGAACTCGAGGCACGCTTCCCGCCGCGACTCGCTTCGCGATAGCAAGAGGACTGCGAAAGACTGCACTGCGTATGTACACCTTATGCGCGCGCCGCTATACCGTTTTTTCGGCCGCCGCGCCCTTCCCGCCCATCTCCCTCGGCGCGCCCTCCCCGCCCGTTACCGCCGCCGCCTCGACGTAGGGCGGCGGGTCAATCTCACCCCGCGCAGCCTTCTCCTCGTCCGTCTCGGGGAAGAGATAGTCGCCGCCGTAGAGCCCGATGAGGGCGAACGCGCCGAGCCCGAGCCATAAGTACAGGCGGGTCTGCCAGGGGAGGACTGCAAGGCGTATTGTTGGCGGTCAGTTCGGAGCCTCATTGTAGAGGTAAGGTCGTACAGCTGAGCACTCGACAAAAAGCCGCATGACGCGTGAGAGCAGGGAGCGTGCGCAACTGAAGAGGACAGAACGCACCGAGGTACGATTCCCACACGCTCCGCTCGCCTACACTCTTCTTCCGCGCGGCTTCGACTGCCGGCGGCTCCCTGTACTGGCGCTTCCCTGTGACTGCGCCTCCTGGTGGTGCGTTGAACGGCGTCGCTTTCGGGATCACCCTCCTCTGCGCGGCGATTGGCCCCGCTGCTGGTGCCGCGTCAAGCGTCCCCTGTGATACGCTGGCCTCGCCCGTCGGGGGGATCCAGGCGTTCGGCTGCGGGTGGACTGGCGGTGCGCGGGCGTGCGAGGCGGGGGTCGAGACTGGGGGCTTGAACTTGCGGGCTTTGCTCGCGACCGAGGGTACAATTGGAGTGCGATGGAAGAGCAGTGCGCGTGTCGGCAACATCGTCAGCGCGAGTTGGCGAAGAGGGACGAGGGAGAGGACGAGCCGCCGAGGCTTGGGCTCGACACAGTCGCTCGCCTCGCTTCCTAGACGCTCTTGAGGTGCTAGACGGCCGCAGATAGACGCAGCATGTCGACTCCGTTTGCAACCGTCCAGCCGGACAAGGTCGCCGGCGAGAAGCAGCTCACTTCCCCGCCTGTCGACATCTGTACGTTCCTGCACCTCGAGCACCGTCTCGGGACGTGATCGGTCACCGCAAAAAGAACGGGGGCATGGGTTAAATACTATGCGCGAGCTGGAGGGGCTAGGCGCGGTGTGTTGAATGCGGACAACCCTGTCGACCGGGAGTGCAGTCCCCTTGAGTCGGCGATATGGCTCGAGGCAGCTCTTGAGCACATCCCGGAGGCTGGACGGAACGCTAATGGCGCTATTCGTGCGCAGCCCAGCCCCGCTACGATACGAAAACCTACTGTCCGTCCCCTTCATATCCTCGTCCTCCTCGCACCCTCCGGCTGATCCCCTTGATCCGCACGCAGTCGGCCGCCTCCGCCACTTTGCCTCGATCACCTCGCCGCTGACGCTCCTCGCGTCGTCGGCCGACCTTCAGAACGCGCAGCGCCTGCTGAAGGAGTACCAGGAAGGGACTGGCGAGGGGAGGAAGGCGTGGGGGCATGAGGAGGAGAAGGGGGTGTGGAAGGCGAAGCAGCGTGCGTGAAGCAGTTCACATTCGGAGATGCAGGCATACTGATCGTCTTTCCGCCCCGTCCTGATCGCACGCAGTGGTCGACTCGTCTATCCACCCTGGTCCGCTCTTACTATTCTCGCTCGCTGTCTACCTGGGGGAGAGACTCATCCGTCACTATCTATCACAGATACCGGCGAGCCCGTCCCCCTCCCGTTCCGCCTGTCCGCATTCGTCCCGACCAACCTGGTCATCGTTGCCGGCATGCTCATGCCCAACCCCTCGCTTAAGAGCGTCATTTTCTGGCAGTGGGCTAATCAGTCGCTCAACGGTGCGTCCCGTCCAATTCACCGGCAAGTATGGCCCCGCTGATCCGGAGCTGCCGCGCAGTCTGCGTCAACTACTCGAACGCAAACAAGAGTATCAGCATGTCGACCAGCGAGATCGCCTGTGCGCCCCTCCCTCCACTCCAAGTGTTATGCAAGACTGACGGATACGCCCACAGCTGCCTATGCCGCTGCGACCCTTGCTTCGTGCTCCATCGCCGTCGGCCTCTCTCAGCTCGTCCCGCGTCTACGCGTCTCGCCCTCGGCACGCGCGCTCCTCTCCAAGCTCGTCCCCTTTGCCGCCGTCGCCAGTGCCGGTTGCGTCAACATAGGCCTTATGCGGTGGAAGGAGATGCGCGATGGCATCTCGGTGTACGCGCCCAGCGACCCCGTCACGGGGCGCCCGAGCCAGGAGGAGCTTGGCAAGAGCTCCATCGCGGGCGCGTACGCCGTGGGGCAGACGGCCGCGAGCCGCGTGCTCACCAACATGTGCGTTCTTCCCTTCTCCACTTCCTCCTCCGGGTTGTGCTCACATCCTCACGCCGACAGCCCGACGCTCATTCTTCCCCCGATTCTGATTACCATCCTTGAACGGCGCGGCGCCTTCAAGGGCCCCAACGGCGCGCGCCTCAGCACGGTGCTCAACCTCGGCCTCATCGGCGCGAGCCTGCTCGTGTTCCTGCCCCCAGCGATCGCGGCGTTCCCCAGTCGCGCGAGCATCGACCCGAAGAAACTCGAGGAGCGGTTCAGGGACGTGCCGTATGAAAAGGTCGAGTTTAACAAGGGGCTTTAGATGGGAGGGCGAACATACAGAAGGGTGTTTTGGGTTATTGGACTGCAATATCGTTGAGGGCCGGCATGCAGCATGGTATCTTGCGACGTCTGCGAGAGCGAGAAAAGGAAAGGATCCCGAAACCCATCAAAGGGCCGTAGATGGCGGCCGGCCGGGAAGCAAAAAGCGATGATCGCACCCAGGTTTGAACTGAGGACCTTCAGTGAACTAATGTTAAACTGACGTGATGACCAACTACACCATGCAACCGTTTCTTGACACGGCCGCAACACAAGCAGTATATACAACATAAGCAAAACGAGGGAGGAGGTAGGCGCAGCTGGTTATGTTCGGCGGCTACACCGCAGAAACGTGAGCCACTGGACCTGACCGAGCTCGTACGACCTAATAAGCTCGTACAGCTCCGCCCCATTTCCTACCGCTGGACTCCCACCTTTCTTTCCTCGCGTCGCCTCTCTCGCTCTTCCCCTCCGCTCTCCCCGCCAACTTGTCGCGCCAGACGCGTCCTTGCGGGACATGGACGGCTTTTCGCAGCCCATCTACACGCAGGCGATCCCCGCAGAAGGCTTACAGCCGTCCCAGCCGACGCAGGCTTCGTCCGGCGCAGCGCTCTCCTCCGCCGCGCCGTCATTCGCTGCGCCTGCGCCTGCCGCAACTCCCGCCGCCGAGGCTGCTCCCGTGCAACCCCAACCGGCAATCAGCGCCTCCTCCGCGCCGCAGCAGCCGGGGCAGTCACTCCTGCACCCGTTCCCTGAGCAGGATCCCGCCGCACTTCCCCTCACCGGGTTCGCGAGCGTCCCCGCACGCGCTGCGGTCCTTCCCAACGCGCAGCCATACACCCGCCCGGCGCCGTACGAGGCACCCGCAGTGGAGCTCGGCGCGGGCTTGAGTCGCGAACCCCCAAAGCGGAGGTTCATTAACGATGCGGACGTGAAGGCGAGCCAGACGAACGGGATGGGCGATCTGGTGCGCACGCCGGGGGTCGCGCACGACGATGAGGTGCAGAGCTTGAGCGTCGAAATGCTGAAGAAGATGGGGCTTGGGAGATTGCCGTCCGGTGCGTGCTTGCTTCCCCCTTCAATCCCCTCAATGGGAGGATACTGACGAACACCACGCACGCAGGGTTCTGCTTCTCGGCGCGGATGACGCTGCACGCTCCGCTACCCCGGACGGTGAACGAGAACGACCCGCACCCTGAGCAGCCCGCGCGCATCACGGGCATCTACAACAAGCTGCTCAGTTTGTCCACTTCCCCATTGTTCTGCCCAGAGCAGCGTGCTGATTATCAGTACGCCGGGTACAGACGGAGGGCTGGTCGCCAAGATGATCCGTGTGCCGGTCCGCGAGGTGCTGCGGGAGGAGGTCATGCTCGTGCACTCGGAGGGGCATTGGGATCGCGTCCGCGCGACCGGCTGTGCGTCTCTTTTCCGCCCCGCTACTCCCCCTGCTCCCGAGCTGACCTTCCCAACTGTTCCGCAGTCCAGAGCATCGAGTACCTCGAGACGTGCAAGGAGTTCTTCGAGCGCCTCTCGCTTTACGTCAACCCCGACTCGGCGTTCTGCGCGCGTCTGTCGTGCGGTGGTGTGATTGAGATGGCGCGCGCGGTCGCGGAGGGGCAGATCCGGAACGGGTTTGCAATCGTGCGGTACGTCGCTACTTCCCTTCACCTGCTGAGTTGCTCTGCGCATGTGTTGAGTTGCGCAAGCGGTACAACAGCCCGCCCGGCCACCACGCTGAGCCGGAGGAGGCGATGGGCTTCTGCTTTTTCAACAACGTCGCCGTTGCGGCCAAGTGGCTCCGAACGGTGTACGGCTCGGGTACGCAGAAGGACGTCAACGGCCGCGACATCAAGATGAACCGTATCCTCATTCTGGACTGGGATGTCCACCATGGCACGCTCCTTCCTGACACTCACTCTCGCAGATGCGAGCTGACGAGGGAGAGCAGGTAATGGCACGCAGCGCGCTTTCGAAGACGACAACGACATCCTCTACGTCTCGCTCCACCGCCATGGGAACGGTTTCTACCCCGGCGGCGACTACGGAGCGCTCGAATCGGTTGGGTCGGGACCTGGTCGCGGCTTGTGCGTCCCTCTTGCGCTCCTTGCTGTGTATGCGGTGCTGACGAGCTTGAGCGCGCAGCTCGGTCAACGTGCCGTTCCTGAACGAGGGTATGGGCGATGCCGACTACCTCTACGCGTTCCAGCGGATCGTGATGCCGATCGCCTACGAATTCGCGCCGGACCTTGTCATCGGTGCGCTGGCCGCCACCCCTTCCTTCTTTCTTCGCTCATCTCTAGCGCGCAGTTTCGGCGGGCTTCGACGCTGCCAAGGGCGACGAGCTCGGCAAGATGCTTGTCTCGCCCGACGGGTATGCGCACATGACGCACATGCTGTCGTCGCTCGCTGGCGGTAAGGTTCTCGTCGCGCTCGAGGTTCGTGACTCCTTCCTCCTCGCTGCTTTCGCTGGACTGAACTGAAGTATTCGCGCAGGGAGGGTACAACGTCAACGCGATCGCCGAGTCGGCGCACGCGTGTGTCAAGGTCTTGGTCGGCGACGAGTTGCCCGTCATGCCCTCTCTCGGGGCCGCCACGCTTGCGGCGACCAACACGGTGCACGACGTGCAGCGCATGCAGGCGAACTTCTGGAAGTGCATGGGCGAGGCGGTCGAGCAATACGAGGGTGCGAAGCGGCGTTCCCTTCGTGACGTATGAGATCTCTGACGAGACCTCGTGCAGACTTAAGCAAGGCGGGCAAGATCGAGTCGCTGGCCGGTATGTCGCACCGCTTCCCAACTCCTCCTCGGAAACGCATCAAGCTGAACAAGCATGCAACGACAGACATTCTGAAGGCTCATCGCCTGTACGACCTCTTCCACGAGTACGGGCTTTTCAACGTTGAGTTCAGTTCGCCGACGCTCGAGGAGGCGTACCACAACCAGCTGCTCCTCTCGTGCGTTACGCTCTCTCGCTCTTTTGGCTCGCGCTGACTATGGATGGTAGCGAGAATGTGTACGACTCGGACGTTCTCCTCGTCTTCATGCACGACCTCGGTTCAATGAAGGCCGCCTACACCGCCGCAACGCTCGACACGGACCTTGAACGGACACAGTTGGTGCGGTCTCCTCCACCTTTTCCGTGTGAGCTGAGTTGACGCAGGCGCGCGCAGCTCGATACCAGCCGCGAGGTGCTCGATTGGGCGCTCGTCGACTACGGATTCGGCGTCGTCGATGTCAACCTGCTTGCGCACATCCCGACAGTCAAGGGGCAGGGCGTGCGTCCCCGTTTTCTCCCTCTTTCGCAACAAAGGCTCACTCTCGTCGTACGCGTAGCTCGATCCGAGGCGCAACAAGGCGCGTGAGCAGGAGCTCGCGCTGTACATCTGGGACAACATCGTCAAGTGCGCCGCTTAACCCCTTTTTTACCAACGCTGTGCTGACCTGAGGACTGCGCAGCCTTTCGAGCGCGCAGCATGTCATCTTGTTCGGTAGCGGCGCGGGCTGCAACGCCCTGATGGAGATGGTCAAGGCTCGGGGTGCGTCCTCATGTCTCATCCGCTCGATGACTTGCATTGACCTTGAGCGGACGCAGGCTTGCAAATGAAGAGCCGTGTGCGGGCGTGCATCTCGGTTCTTGGGCATGAGGAGCCGCCCACGCTCGATGCGTCGTCTGGCGTGAGGCCCTGGTTCAAGCAGGTGCGTGACCTCTTCCGCGCTTGACAGGATAGAGACTGACATTCCCCGCTGGCAGAACTCGCTCGTACTCCTCCCGTCAACGCACCCCCTGCACGAAGACGCTCGCCGCGCCGGTAAGCACCAGAAAAAGTTTGGCAACATCTACCGCGCGAGTGCGTCCTCTCCCTTCCTTTCGCCTTGTCCTTGCTAACCTGGAACGCAGCTGCGGAGGACGAGTCTCGCCCGACGCACCTTCTCCACGCGAGCATGCCGAAGATCAAGGAGTTCATCGCGAGCAAGATCCCGCTCGAGCAGCTTCTTGCCGCCGCGCCATCGGCTTCGAGCAGCGGTGATGGAGACGCCGGGACGAAGGACGACGTCGACATGGCTGTTGCATCAGTAGCGGCGGAGGCGCAGCCCGAGGTGCCGGCAAACGGGATGCAAGTAGACGCGCCTGCGCCGGAGCCTACGGTGTCGGCATGATGGGAACGAAGGGGGAGGACGGGGAAGGAGAGAAGGTGGGCTTGTTTTATGTTGTAGTACCTTGTACGTACTGGCATTCATGCGCTTAGTTCTCGCCCTTTGCGCCCGGTTGCCGAGATCAGGAAGGGTCATCGGGAGACGGACGATCATCGTCGTTCGAGACAGACGGCTACAAACACAGAGTCACGCGAGTGCATATTCGACGGGCACAGAGTACGGTATCAGTGGAGAAAGCGGTATGCGGGGTGCTTCTGGCCGAGGAGTTCTGCCTGCGCATCGGTCAACCCCTCGAGGCGCCAGTCGTCCCCTCCACGCTTCTTGGCCCGGTTCGCGCGGATCTGGTATGCCAACAGGCCTGCGACGAGCAGCCACTGCGTGACAGCACCTGCGAGATTGAGCGCATTGCCCGGAACTTGCGAAAGGCGCGGGACGGAGTCGTTCAAGGCTGGGATATAGGTCCAGGTCGCGATGAGACCACCTGCGCATGGGTATAGGAACGTGAGCATTCTGCTCAGCACATAGCAATGGCGGAATGGTGCGGGACGGAGGGAAGGAGGGAAGGAGGGGGAAGTAGGAGCGCAAGCGAACCGATGTTGCCGGCGAGGATGACAACCGATAGTGTCGCCGCACGTGCCGTGTCACTCGTCGTGTTGATGGTCGCCCAAGACGTGCTCAGCGGGCCGCAGACGAAGGAGCCCATGGCAATCAGAAACGTTGCGGCGTAGCGCGCTTCGCCGTTGTTGACGGTCAGGAAGATAAGGTAGCCCGTAGCGAGCGTCGGGAGGATGATGAGCACTGTTTGACGAGAGGAAAGTCGGCCACTTGCGGGAGAAAGGACTACACGAAGGACGCACTGTAGATTGCCCTGCGATCCGTTTTCCAACCCAAGAATCCGAGCAGTAGGGTGATAAATGCCCCGACAACGTAAGGCGGCACCGAACGAAGCTGAAGCGAGACGGTCGAGAGCCCGGGGTAGATGGACCGGAGGATGGAAGGCTGTGACGCGGGAGAAGCTGGTTAGTCCCGTTCTATGCATACAAAACGGACAAAACAGACGAGGAAGAAGCCCATGCCCTGGACAGGGATGTTGGCGAGACAGAAGAAGAAAGCCATGGTGAGCGTCGTCGGATTCAACATCGCGTGTCGGACGACTCGCGAGTGAACCTGGTCGAGCAATGCGGTCGAGCCGACGTTCTCACTCTTGATGCGAGTGACAGCAAGCACTGTGCGAGTAGAGAAGGATCAAGCTCCATGTGAGAAGAGGAGAGAAGCTTTGCGCACCACGCTGCTCTTGCGTAAGGAAGCGCGCCTTGGATGGGCTGTCAGGCAAGAGGACCCAAGCCGCAGCCCCCAACGCCATGGTGATCAGTCCTTCGCCGAAGAAAATAATGCGCTGCAACCTACATGTCAGTAGCTTCTTTACAGGCGAGAAGGACAGAGGAACGCACCCAGGTGCGGACCATGCCGAACCCGGACGAAGATAAGAAGCCCGTTGCGAGAAGACCGCCGCATGCGCCTGCAAGGGGGGCTCCAACAACGAAGAGGGCGACACGGAAGCCACTGCGCAAAAAGAGCGCGGAACGTGAGTGGACCCTCCTCACACATCGAGGAGGACTAGCACATACAACTCTGCCTTGCGGTAGAAGCGCGAGAGGTAGTAGGCGACGCCTGGGAAGAACATGCTGCGAGTGGGACGCGACATCAGCCGGCTGCCGGAAGGGCCCGCTCTGATGAGGAGAGCAGCACACGCTTCAAAAACGCCTGCGAAAGGAGGAGTGTAAGCACGCTTCATCCGCAGGAAACACCAGAGAACGCACCGAGTAGGAAGCGAAGAGCGAATGCAGCCGCGAAGGAGTGGATGAAAGCGAAGACGAAGCTAAAGAGACCGAAGCCAACGACGAGCGTGGGCAGGACTCGACCTGGCCCAAGCTTCTTGCATAGGAGCGGACCCGCTGGCTCAAAGAGTATATACGAGATATAGAAGGCTCTGCAGGTAGAATCTGATCATTACGATCAGGCTGCGGGAGGGGTGGAGGGAAACGCACGTCAGGAGGAGGTTGTACCCGTAGCCGCCGTAATCCTTGGGGGCGATACCGAGGTCTGTTTCTAGCCCAGCAACGCGGGCGTTGCCAATGTTGGAGCGCTCGATATCGTGAGACGTGAGTCAGTCTTAAGTATGCAGCGCAGAGCGAGGGGCGGGCGAGGGGGTCTCACGTCGATGAAGCAGAACAAGTAGCAGAGGAAAACGCAGGGCATGATCCAGAGATCGCATTTGTTTCTTAGCGAGACCGGTGAGTATGTCTTTGCGGCCAGCTCAAGGAAGAGAAACGAACCGGATAGCGGCTTCAGCGGTGTGGTCGATCTGGACGAGCGCATTGCCGTGACGATCCGTAGCGGCATGTCCGTCAGCTGCAGCCTCCTGGACTGGTTTGCGTTGTAATGTGAGGTCAACTCGAGAAGGGGGGATCGAGGGAATAGGCGACGGGCGCACCTGTCTCCAGCTTCTCCTGCGCAACTTCAACATGGGCAACGCTCGCCTTGTCGAGCGACGCGGTGGGAGGCATAAGACAGAATCAACGGGTACGGCCCGGCTGATGAGGAGTGAGGAGAGCAAACGAAGAAAAGCAGCAGCGGGAGATGACCAGAGATGCGGCGTAAAGCGATAGCCGGCCCACTGCCGGGCTGTCTGCGATCGAGCACAAGTGGAGGCGGCGTCGGGATGCGGGGAGGACTGGGCGCATATCATGTGCGCGGGGGACATGCCAAGAGGAGCGGGAATTCGAGACGCTCTCGCGGTCCAGGAGTCCGATCGGGCGTGAAGCGGGGCAGAGCGCCTCCACTCTTAGCCGCGCTTGTCACCCGCGCTAGCCCGGGACGAGACTGCCCGTCATGTCCGCAGGCGGTGTAGAGGAGCGAGGGAGGTGCAACCCTCCGCGAGCGGCCCTGCGGCAAGCTGTCCATCTCGACTTTACGGCCCTGTGAGCACCGCAAGCTGTTTGTCAGAGGAAAATCTGCCATAATAGCTTAGGCCGGTCGCCGCTGAGTGCGAGAGGAGAGGACACGGCGCGTTTCGAAGGGAGAGCTGATGAGGATCGCGACGACGCCAGTGCAGGTCGAGACGAGCAAGGTGCGCGTCGGGGCCGCAAAGGGAGTATAGAGTGCAGCTGCTTTGCGGTACGCGAACTGAGCGATGCCGACGTTGCTGTACCTCCCCAAGTTGCGCCGTGCCCTCGCTTCGCTCAAGCTCTCCCTCATCTGTTAGCGCTTCCCTCCTTCCACTCAGGCTTGCGAGCGCTGGACCGCTCCCGAGAGTGAGGGCTGGTTCTGCGAGGCACCGGGCTTGTTGCCCGGTTCCGCACCCATGCGCGGCTTCCCCTCACCTGACCCGGCCACCTCGCATCCGGACCTCCACTTGCTAAAACAGCGCTGAACGGCAGAGGGATCGGCAACGCGCAGCGGAGTTTTCGATCGCAGCGACGCAATCGCGGGCAAGCTGATTGCTCGTCTCTCTCCTCCCACTCTGGATCCTCATCCATCCTCGCTTGATCCCGCCACAAGATGGTCGTCTCGCTTGAAACTCTCCCGCTCAACTCATCAATCCACCTCATCCTCGTCCTTTCAGGCACAATTGCTGCCGCCTTCGCTTCGTACGTCGCCTACTCCTATTTCCTTCACCCTCTGGCCGGCGTGCCCGGCCCTTGGCCTGCCCAACTCGGCGTCGGAAGCTGGACGACCTGGCGCGCGGCAAAGCGAGACTTTGGGTGGCAGCTCGCGGCGCTGCACGACAAGTACGGCAGGATTGTGCGCATCGGACGTAACGAGGTCTCCGTCGTCGATCCTTCGGCTGTCAACGAGCTCTACAAGTACGGCGGCATCGTCAAAGACAAGAGCCCGTTCTACCAGTTCTTCGTGCGTTTCTAACCGCGCTGACATTGTCGGACCTGGCGCTGAGGCCGCTTCCTTCCGCAGAAAGTTGCAAAGCCGTCCCTGCTCGCTACCCTCGCACACACGGACCACACTCTCGCCCGCCGCAGCGTCAGCCCGGCCTTCGCTATGAACGTCCTTGTCGAACTGGAAGAGTTCGTCGACCTCTGCTTCGAAGACCTCTGCACACAGCTCGAGTCGCAGATCAGCAAGAGCGGTGGGAAGGCGACAGTCGACCTCGGCAACCTTCTTCAGTTCCTTGCCATGGACGTCGTCGGCGAGCTTGCTTTCGGACGCTCGTTTGGCCTCACCAAAGCCGGCTACGATACGGACGACTACTTGCCCATGCTCGACGCCTACACCGCTTCATCCTGCCTCTCTGGTATGCTTCCTACCCACTCGTCACGTGCCTGGGCACCACTGACGGGGATTGTGAGCAGGCACGCAGCCCTGGGCTCGTCGCATCCTCCATTGGTGGCTTACGCGCCGCATCGGCTCGTCCGGCAACGCAGCGCTCGGTCAAAAGGCTAGCCAGGCGGTAGCTCGCCGTCTTGACGAGCTCAAGCAGGCCAGCGAATCGGGCGACACCGACAGCATCCGGCGCGACATCCTTTCAAAGCTCATCGCGGCGAAGAACCCGGACGGCTCGCCCTTTTCCGTTGACCAGGTCAAGGTGCAGGCCAACTCAATCCTTGGTGCGCCACTCCTCGCTCCCTCCGCTCCCTCCGCCCCCCCCCGCGCCCTTAGTTACATCACAACAACGCAGGCGCCGGCTCCGACACGACAAGCATCACCTTCCGGGCTCTCCTTGCCTACATCGTGCGCGACCCGTCGGTGTACCGCACGGTGATGGACGAAATCGAGCAGGCGCTCGAAGACGGCACGATCAACTTTCCCATCTCGCATGCCGCGGGCTCGAAACTCGTCTACCTCCAGGTGTGTGCGCTGCGAGACTTCCCGGGCTGGAGCGCTGACCTTCTCAAGCGGACTTTGCGCGCAGGCTTGCCTCAAAGAGACGCTCCGCCTGCACCCTGCTGTGCCCTGGGTACTCCCGCGTGTCGTGCCGAAGGGCGGCGCTGTCATCGCCGGCCGCTACTTTGCCGGAGGCACGCTCCCTTCCTTCGCTCCTCCCGCACTCAGAGCTGATCCACCATCCGCTTGCAGGCGTTCATATCGGCATGTCGCCCTTTGTTTTCCACCGTCGTTTCGAGGCGTACGGCCCGGACGCAGGCACTTTCCGCCCCGAACGCTGGCTCGAGGCGAGCGACGAGGAAAAGCGGGTCCTCGAGCGCAACTTGCTCACCTTCGGGGCGGGCAATCGTGTTTGCGTTGGCAAGGTGTGCCCTTCCTCCCTATCCCCTCTCCAGTCCAACCGACTGCTTGACCGGGCTGACTCGCCACTCGCGCCCCGCTGCAGAACGTCGCCCTTATGGAGCTCACCAAGCTCGCGCCGTCGCTCCTATTCCGCTTCAAGCTCTCCTTCACGCCCCGCTCGCCGACTTCGCCGCACACGCTTCCTGGACGCAGCGTTGACGGCAAGCTCGACGAAAAAGAGCCATGGTATTGCGAGAGCCAGTGTACGTTCCTTCCCTTCCTTCGCTCTCGTCCGCCATGCGCCCCCCCTCCCCCCCCAAGCTCTCGCCCTTCGCCCCTGATGGCCGCGCTGAGGCTGAGGAGGGCACTTTCACTAACCTCTTTCTACTTGCAGGGTTCTCGCATCAACGCGAGTTCTTCTGCGACTTCGAAGAGCGGGTGTCCTAGCCGCAGTAGAGTATACGTACAGATCTTCGTCCGTCCGTAGGAGCTCCGTAGAAGCTCCTTGCAGTGCACGCTCTCGTTCTCCTCTCTTGAGCTTGTCCGTGAGCGCTTCGATCGAGCGCGTTCGGCTGAGCCAGCTCGGAACGAGCCGAAGCGACTGAACGGATGCCCTTGGAGGAAAAAAGTGCGCAAACGACATACAGCTCAATGCTCGCAGAGCGAGAACGAGCGCCTGCGCGCTTGTCAACGTCAGTCGGGCGTGGAGGAGCGCGAGCGCGAGCGAGAGAGCACGCACTCGAACACCTTCTCCGTGTTCTCCTCGACGAGGAATTTGCGCTCATGCATGAGCTCCTCCCTAACCTTCTTCGCCTCCTCGAAGCTCATCAACCCGTCAATGCCCTCAAACACCTGATCCCACAGCTCGACCGGCCACTTCTCCGTGCGCTCGTTGCGCGGTAGCTCTCGCTCCGCCCAGCTGCGCTGCTGGTACGGCACGCGCGCGGTGCTGATGATGGGCCTGAGCGGGTCGACCACGAAGTAGCAGAGGATCTTGCGGTGCCCAGGCTGGGAGCGGTCCGCGAGTGAGAAGGGCGAGACGCGGTGCTGGTAGATGTTAGGCCAAGCGAGCGCACGGCCGGCGCAAGTCGTCGCCGAATTAAAGTACTGCATACAGGGGCCGTCGCTACAGGCGCATAGGGACCGTCAGCGTAACAGACGGAAGGGGACCGTAAGGGCGACGCACGGGTCGATGCCAAAGACGGTCTTGACGCCCTTGACATCGCTCTGCTCGTAGGGCAGCTCCTCGTCGTCGAACGTGCCACGGAACGCAAGGCGTGACTCGCCAATGTTTGACTGGTCGAAGTAGTAGATCCCGCTGGCGACGATCTCCTCGTTTTGCATTCCCTGCGAGTCGCTCGAGGTATCTCAGCGCGAGCCGCTAGTGGAGAGAAGGGAAAGACGCACCTCGACGTGCCAGACGCCGCCGGGGTAGTCGGGCTTTTCGGGCGAGAGGTGGATGCTTGCGAGCTTGACGATGACCTGGAGCTTGCGCCCTTTGAGCGGGAACGCGGGCGCCTCCTCGCGCTTCTTGCGCTCGTCGTCGCTTGACATCTCGAACGCCGCCGGCTCCGGAAGCTGAACGACCTTGTTCTCCTCCCACTCTTCCCACCCGCCGTCGCTGAGGTCGTCCGGCTCCTCGCCGTACCACGAGCAGGCGACGTCGTGGTCGATTGGGATGCGGCGAGGCGGCGGGATTTGCAGGTCCGAGAGAACGCGCTCGAACATCGGGAGGAAGCAGTCAAAGATGGAGGCGAGGACCGGGTAGAACGCTGCGTGGTCGACCGGATGGAGGTTGTTAATGTACGACGAAATGGTCGTCTTGCCGTCAGAGTCGACTGCGCGCGCCATCTGTCAGCACATGTACGCTGGGGAGCAGAAGTAACGCGCGCACCGTTAAAATCCGCCGGCAGCCATTGGAACCTCTTGCTCGTCGAGTGCACCGCATTCCTCGGCTCCGGCGCTGTGCTCACGGTCTTCGTCACCACGCCGTCGTCGCCGACCTCGCGGACAGGCGTAATCCCGTACCGCAGCGGAAACAGCGACGGGTGCACCAGGTCAAGCACCTGCTGGTCCGAGCTGGGGTGCCAGTCTGGCTCGCCGAACGGCGGGTGAGCCTCGAGTGCGGCGACGTGCGTCTTGAGCTGCTCGAGCAGCGCAGGGGGGACGAGCGAGTCGGACTCGTAGACACTGTCAAAGCAGGAGGCCTGCATGCACGAAGGGGGAATCAGCGCTTTTCGTGCGTCGGGAGAGTAGAGGGCAGCAGGGACGCACGCGAATCCCGCTCAGGTCGTCCAGCTTGGCCGCATGTAGCGCCAGCTCGTCCAGGACGTAGTCGACCATTTTCTCCGTCAGCTTCGGTCTTTCGACCTCGGCGACCTCGTATCCTCCGGCGTGATCCTCCCCTTCCCTGCTCGCAAACTGCGCATGCTCGTTGCCGCTCGCAAGCGCCTCGCTGCGCCAGCGGGAGCGGATCTCCGGGTCGCTGAGCTTGCGCGCCCAGTCCTCCTTCTGCCGCAGTGCATACGACAACGCGAGCATGTCGATCTCTTGCAGCGAGTACGGTGGGGAGAAGTGGTCCGGTGCTTGGTCTGTCCAGCCGTCTTGGGTGTCGATCTCTGCACCGAAGGGAGGGTAAGTCATGTAGCAGAGGGTGTAACGATAATCACGGGGACATCGAGGGGACGAACGGTCGAACGGCGTCGGAAAGGGGTGGTAAGGTGCATTCTCGTCCTTCGCCGGGGCGCGACCCCACTTGTCGTGCGGCATCCTCGAGTTGCGATGCAGGCTGCGGTGCGGAAGGAGAAGCGGGCGGGGCTTGGGCGAGAAGGAGGAGCGAGCGGGGGTTGGGCAACGAGGAGCGACTCGGAGCGGGGCTCGTGCCAGGAGGAGGGGGAGAACAGGCCTGCGCGACAGGACGGGCGGTGTGCGTAGACAAATGGAGTACGCGGACAGCCTACAGGCCGTGCAGCGGTGCAGCACGTCAGGCGAAAAGGAGCGGGAGCGAGCCAAGGAGCGCGCAGAAGTCCCGAGCGGGAGGTCTTTCGGCACTGCGCACAGCTCGCGCAGCAATGCAGGCCCACGAGTGCAAGAGACGCTAGCGCTACGCGTGAGCTGGGCGAGGCCGGAGGCGCCAGCGGGTGCAAGAAATGGGACGAAGACGGGGGGACGCGTTGAGACGCGCTGATGAGAATGCTCGTGCAAGGGTGCGGATGCACGAAGACAGGGAAGGTGCGAATGCGAAACGAGTACAACAAGCGCCTGACTACAGTCGTTCTCCGCCTGTTCACGGCTGCCCGAAGTCCAGCCTCCGCGCGACCTTTTTCGCCCCGGGAATCTCGTCGTAACCCTCGCCTTTGCGCTTCTTCCCGCGCTCGTTCGCTCCCGGCGGACCAATCTCCTCCGGAGGGAGCGCGCGCGGCGCGAGCTCCGCGGTAGGTTTGGGGAGTTTGCGCGTGGGGGTCGGGCGCGGGGCGGCGTGGAAGAAGGGGTGATGCAGCGCCTGCGGGCGTGCTCGTTGTCAGTCAGGGTCGACTCAGTATGGGAAAAGACTAGGGATAAGGTGAAAGAGAGGGACAGCAGGCGCACCTCGCGCGCGGTGATTCGTTTCCGCGGGTCGAACAGAAGCGTCTTCTCCAGCAGGTCGATTGCCTCGGGCGACGCAGCGCTGAATAGCGCGCCAAGGTCGCTTCTCGGCTTTTGCTCAAACGTCGCGCCATTGCTGAGCTTCGTGAAGCCCTGCGTACGCGAGCATCGCCATCAATCTCTGGCTCTCGCAAGATGCGGAGGCGGACAGAAAGAAAGCGCGTACGCACCGGCCAGTCCGTCTCCGATGGCGTCCCCAGCGCAGTAAAGATCATGTTAAGCTGGTCCATATCGCTCTCGGCGGCCATAAAAGGGACGCGGAGCATCAGCTCGGCAAAGATGCACCCCGCCGCCCACATGTCGACGCCAGTCGAGTAGGAGCGCGCGCCGAGGAGCAGCTCGGGGCAGCGGTACCATCTGCGAGGCGAGTGTTCCAAGGTGAGTTAAAAATTGCTCGAGATTGTCGGGCGAGAAACAATGGGGTGGAACGGAGGGGAGCTCACCGTGTCACAACCTGGCAAGTCATCTTTGCGCCCTCATCCGCAAACTCGCGCGCGAGACCAAAATCTGCAAGCTTGAGCACCCCGTCCGCCGAGATGAGCAAGTTGTTTGGCTTCATGTCCTGTCGTCGGACAGCGAAGACAAACGGGTCAGCGCGGTGAGCGCGACAACGCGTACGAGCGAGGAGTTGAACGCACGCGGTGGAGAATCCAGTTTTGATGGCAGAAGTCGAGCCCCTTGAGTGTCATGAGCATCCAGGACTTGATGTCTGCACCCTGGAAAAGGAGCGCCTTGTCGCGGATGACGGCCTCCAAGTCCGTGTCGAGGAACTCGAGGACGAGGTTCAAGTTCGACTTGTTCGAAAAGACGTCGAGGAGCTATAATGCAGGGTGTTGTGGGTTAGGCGGAAGTGAAGGGGGAATGAGAGGAAGGAAGGTGCACCTCGATGACATTCGGGTGCCGCAGCTCGCGGAGCGACTTGACCTCGCGAATAGCCGACATGTCGAGGCCGTCTTTGAACTGGCCGACCTTGATCTGCCGGGCGCGTGTTGGGGGTTGTCAGCATGCGTACTGGTGGAGGTGGGGGAACGAAGAGGGGAGGCGAAGACGCGCCTTTTTGATGGCGATCTTGCGGCCGGTTGCAATCTCCTTTCCGAGGTAGACGACGGCGTAGGTACCTTCTCCAACCTTCTTGTCCTTGGTGTACTTGCTCTGTGTCGCGCGGTTCGACGCCTCGGCAGCTTCCGCCATGGCGGGGGCACCGTTCCTGGGTCGCGCAGCCTTGCCGATGAATAGAATCCGCGGCAAGCGTGCAGCTTAGCGAACGAGTAGTCCAGGCAGAATCGAGCGTCGCGAAAGTGATGAGGGCGCGGTCAACCGTGGTTTCGCTCTTCCTTCTCGCCGCAGTGTGTTTCGAAGATGCGCGTGACAGTCAAGCCGCGGTCGAACAAGCCCTCGAGGCGCTTCCCACTTACACTCGACCTCGCCGGCTCGCCCGCGACCGTCGGCCAGCTCAAGGCCGCGATCGCGTCCCAGGCAAAGGTGCGCCGTCAATCGTCTTTATGGTGTGTGTCGAGAGCTTACTCTGCATGTGCAGGTCAGTGTGCACCGCCAGCGCATCACCACCGCCGACAAGAAGGTTCTTGACGACGACGACACGCCCCTCGGCGAGTACGGCGTGAAGGACGGCGATCAGCTCGACTTCAAGGACCTCGGCCCGCAGGTTGGTATGTATCCCGCAGTTGCTGCTCTTCAACCACGCGCTGATTTACCCTCCCCTCGAAACAGCCTGGAAGACGGTCGTACGTCGCCGCTCGCGCCTCCTTCCTCTCACAACACGCTTTAGCTGACCAATTCTGGCTCATTTCGCCACAGTTCCTCACTGAATACGTGCGTACACTCCTGCTCAGCAATACAAGCATCCGGGCGCATGTTGACTCTCCGAGACTCGCCAGTTCGGCCCGCTCTTCATCCACCCGGCTTTCTACTTTGGCAGCAAGCTCATCTACCGCCAGGAGTTCCAGCATTCGCGCATGCAGCAGTGCGTCTCCCCTTGCTCCCGCCGTGCTTCCCAAGCTCATCACATTGTGCCCGCAGGGTCGCGCTCGCCCTCGTCCTCCTGCACTACGCCAAGCGCGAGCTCGAGACGCTGTTGTGCGCCTCTCGCCTGCCTCATCCCGCGCGTACACTTGCTTACTTAATATCCGGCAGTGTCCACCGCTTTTCCTCGGCGACTATGCCGATCTTGAACCTCTTCAAGAAGTGCGTCCTCTTCCCTTCCTCCGCTCCTCGTCTCGCACTGACACCGCGAGAACAGCTCCGGCCACTACTGGGGTCTCTCGGGTGTCCTCCTCGCGGCGCCGCTCTACGGTCCGTGGAATGGCGCCGCCCGCCTCGCTGGGACGGTACAGGACTTGGACTCGTGGCTGTACAGCTGGGTCGCTCTCTGGGCCGTTCGTCTCTCCGCACCCTCTGTTCCCTCCGCTCCCGCCGCTGACGCACGTCTCATGGCGTAGTATGCCGAGCTCTCGAACCTGGTCACGCACCTCAACCTCGCGTCCCTCCGTCCGCGCGGGACCAAGACGCGCGCCATCCCCACTGGGTACGGATTTAACTCGGTCAGCTGCGCCAACTACTGGTTTGAGACCATCGCATGGGTCGCCTTCACCGGGTTGACGCTCTCGTGGGCGGGTGCGTTTGCCCTCCCCTCTCTGCGGGCTTGGACAGGAGGGAACAGGCTGATGGCGGTGAACAGCGGCGGGCTTCACGGCGGTCGCCGTCGCCCAGATGTACGTCTGGGCCGTCAAGAAGCATCGCAGGTATCGCAAGGAGTTTGGTGACAAGTACCCGCGCGGCCGCAAGGGTGCGTCCATTTTTTCTTTTTCCCTCGCTCGCTCTCCTCCGGGAGCGTGGCTCCCCCGGTCTTCGCGGGACTCGGCGAGAGCTCGCGGAAATGAGGTCTAGTCCCCCGTCTCCTCCTCGATCATACGGGCTAACGAAGCAGTCTGCTGCGCGCAGCCATGTTCCCCTACCTCGCTTAAAGCCTTTCGGTGAACGGAGGCGGTCGGGTGCAAAGTGCGAAGTCGGTAGTAGGGTGCCGCGACAAGCGAATACGTAACGCAGGAACTTTCGGAACCTCTCGTTCGCGCAGGAAAAGGAAGCAAGCGTTCCAAGCTTTACAACAACAGGGCACTGCGTCGCCTGCACTGCTCACACCTGCGCCTGCGCCTGGACCTTCACCCCTTCCTCCTTGTCCTCGTCGTCGTCGTCGTCGTCGTCGCTCTCTCCGCTCACTTCATCCGGCCCATCTGAAGGCTCCCCCTCTCTCTCACCCGGCGCCAAACTCGCCGGGAGCTCCACTTCGTCGCCCTCGTTCTCACCCTCCTCCTCGTACGCCTCGCGTACGGCCCTCACCCACCGTGCCTCACGGTTCGCACCGGGAAAGAGCCATACGTGCGACGCGCCGACGCGCTCGGGGTTTACCTCTGACGCGGCGCTTGCGGGCGGGTGGGCGGACGCCGGTAGCGAAGGCAGGGCGTCTTGCTGTTCTTCCTCCTCGTCCTCCTTCTTCGGCTGTTCCGCGGCTGTTCCGTTCGCGCCTGCACTAGCGCCGGGCTGAGAGCCGGAAGAATGTGACGCGTGCGCGGGGAGCTGCACCGGCACCCTCGCGTCGAGGTCCCACCTCCCGCCGTGTTTCTCCCCTTCTTCGCCGGGGCGCACCTTCCCGCCGCTGCGCTCGGCACGGTCGAGCGCCTCGCACAGCCACCGGACGACGCCGTCCCCGTCGCCGAGGAGGCAGACGTCGAACTGATGGTGCGGGACTGGGTCGCGGTTGATCAGGATTTGGGGAACGCTGTGCGGGAGGTGCGAGGGGAGCTGGGCGACGGGGGAGACCTGCGGGTTGGCCAGCCGGGCGGAGGGAGGGACGTTAGCTGGGAGGATAGGGGGGAACGGGCGAACGCACCCGGAGAGAGGTTCCCATCACGATGAGGAGGTCGACCTCCTCGCGGTCTTCGAGGAGACGGTGGTCGAAATCGTCCGAGAGGGCCTCCCTGCAGTGATACTCCCTTCAATGACCGCCTTGAGAGGAGAGAGCGCACGCAAACGTACCCGAAGAACACGATGTCAGGCTTGACAAGCGCCTTCCGCTCCCACTCGTTTGCGCCCTCATCCTCGTCCGCGCTCTCCCCCTCATCCTCCCACTCCTCCCTCCCAATCTTCTTCCTCTTCCTCGGCCGCTCCTCCTTCTCCCGCTGCAGCTCCGCCTCCCGCGCCTCGAGCTCCGGTGTGCATACCGGGCAGAGGGGGACGCGCGACGCGAAGACGTCGGCTTCGATCGCAGCGCCGGGGTAGCGCTTCCGGCAAAGTAGGCAGGAGGCGGTGGCAAAGGAGCCTGTTTGTGGGCGGAAGGGGTGAGCGGGGAACGAAAGGACGGAGGGTAGACGGACCGTGGCAATTGAGCATGCGGGTGACGCCGACTTGCTCAAAAAGGCCGTCGATGTTCTGGGCTGCGTAGTGGTCCATCACGACGATGAGCGAACCGTCTCCACAGGAGTGCATCCGAAACGCGAGAAATGACCCGCCGTACTGTAGTTCCGCAGCAGCTTGTCCTCCATCTCCAGCAACCTGACAAACCGGTGCGAGGGGCTCGGCACGAACGCGCTCGGGTAAATCTCCTTGGCGAAGGAGTAGAACACATATGGCTTTTGCTTGAAATACGCCAGGTCGAACATGTCCTGCGGGTCGTCGAGGTCGTAGTTGTTCTCGATCTGCAGGCGTGCGTACAGGCCCGTTGGGGAGCGGAAGTCGGGGATGCCGCAAGAGGTCTGGTGATTAAAGGGCGGTGTTCAGCAGGTCGTGGCTTGGAGAAGTCAAGGGAGGAACTCACCGACACGCCCGCACCAGTGAGGATTAAGATGCGCTTGCTTCGCCGAATGAGCTCGACAACGTCCTGCGGTGTGTTGTACTCCTCGAGCTTCTCGCGGTTGCGGAGGACGCGCGAGCAAGCAACCTTGAGCATGCGGAGTTGCTCGCCGACGGAGGAGTCGGGGCGCTGGAGCAGGGACCTAGCAATCAGCGCGGCTTCGCGGACCGAGTGTGGACGTCGAGCGTCTTGATACGCACGATCATCACGCCAAACGCGAGCAGGAGGGTGGAGGGGGAGATGCTCCTGCGCTCAAGGTACTCCTTGAGGAAGGCGAAGAGACCGCGCTCCTTGAGGAAGTGGTGCAGCTCGTCGATGTCCTGCTCGGAGAAAGCCGCCTGGGCTGCACGCACACCCCAAAGAGGCGTGAGCGGAAGGTGAGGTCACCCCGCTGGGACGGGCAGGCGCGAGGAGGGAGAGAAGTGCACCGGCAGCGACGATCGCGTCCCAGTCCTCGCTGCCCTCATCGGGCGACTCGTCGGTCAGATCCTGGTAGTTGGGCACAGGCGCAGGGAACGGCGTAAGGTCGGGGCCAGGTGGGGCGAGTTGCGCGGGCTCGACGGGCTTGACGCGAGTCGATTCGAGCTCGGTGTTATTCATTCTGTAGACGCTTAGCGGTGCTACCTGCCTCAACTGATCGTGGATCGAGCGATGCGAGCGGTGAGGTCGAGTGCAAGCCGCGACGAGCGAACGCTCTCCTCCTCCATCACCTCGACACGCGCAGGACAAGGCAAGATGTAGACAGGCTGCTCAGAGAATGCTGTCCATGCCTAGGCGACGCGTGGCGGCTCGCTCGCTGGCATGGACGCCGTTTCCGCTCATCAGCCCTCTCGACTCGGACTCGAGCGTCTCAAAGCGATGATGCTCAAGGTCAACGGAGACCAGGAGGCTGTTGCTGCTTATGGCGAACGCCAAGCGCCAAAGTGCGCTGCGCAATCGACATTCGGGTACAGTCCACGCACTCGCGTTGCGGGAGACTTGCACGTGCAGGATCCTTCTGTGGCGAGGCGAAATCACGGGCCTCTAGGAGTCTAAGCGGGACTGGCGAGGCCGTATCAGTCGTGCAGCACCGCCCGCTCGATCGTCAGGGCTCGGAGAAGCGCTTTGAGGCGAACTCTCCTGTCTACTCCCGCGATGGTCTATTGCCGTCCCCTGCAGGCGATCCCGCTCCTGCGCTTCCTCCTCTGCTCCCTTCCGCTCCTTTCCGTCACATCGGGCTTCGTGCAGCCACCTCCGCCGCTCGAAATTGACCTCCACGCCGCAATCGCAATGACCTCCCCATTCGACTGTGAGGCTGCCGTCGCCGTCGACACTGTCTCTCTCGAGCTTGCCTGGTCCGACTTGACGGTCACAGCGCCCAAGCGTGCTCAGCCCATCCTCTCATCGCTCGGCGGAAGCGCTCGCTCTGGCGAGCTCCTTGCTGGTGCGTCCTTTGCTCGCCTTTCGTCGTCTCGAAGCTGACATTCTCTCCTTCATCTGCCAGTCATGGGTCCCTCTGGCGCCGGCAAGTCGACCTTCCTCGATGCCATCTGCCAGCGTACGAGCCGCTCTACGGGCCAGGTATGCTGTGCCTTTTGGTCGACATGTTGTCTCTGACCTGCTGGCTGAACGCCTCGCTGACATCTTGTCGCTGGTTCCCCCATCGCAGATCACGATCAATGGCACAACCGAATTTTCGTCGAAAGATCTCATTTCGTTCGTCGAGCAGGACGATGCGCTCCTCGGCGTTCTCACCGTCCGCGAGACCGTCGCCTTCGCCGCCCGTCTTGCGTACGTCCTCTCCCGCAACTAGGCACGCTTCCGCTCACACGCCTGCCATATCTGCGCTCACACTTTCGCATACTCCCTAGCCTCGGCCCGTCTTACCCAAATCTTTCGCAGCATATCGACTCGACGCTCGCCTCGCTGGGCCTTTCCTCGATCGCGCACCAGAAGATCGGCACGCCGCTCCAGCGCGGCGTCTCCGGCGGGCAGAAGCGCCGTGTCACAATCGCCTGCTCCGTCGTCGCCAAGCCAAGGATCCTCGTCCTGGACGAGCCGACGAGCGGGCTTGACGCGAAGAGCGGGAAGGAGGTCGTCGCTTTCCGTACGTTCTCCGTAGCTTTCACCCTGCACCTCTCATCCTGAGAACACGCACTGACTTGAGTCGCGCACCGGCAGTCCAGCGCCTCGCCCGCGAGCAGGACGTCCTCGTCATCTGCACGATCCACCAGCCCAACTTCGAGACCTTCGCGCTCTTCGACCGGCTGCTCCTCCTCGCGCGCGGCCGTACGATGTACGACGGCCCCGCTTGCCACCTCGACAATTACCTCTCGTCGATCGGATCGCCGACGCCGCAGCACGTCAACCCGGTTGACCTCGTCATGGATCTCGTCAACACGGAGTTTCTCGGTCCGCGCGCGCGCGTCAGCGAGAAGACCTCGATGCATGACGCAAGTACCGAGCGCATTGCTCTCTCTGCCGAGGAACACGTCGCAGGCCTCGCCACGGCGTGGAACAACTATGCCGCGCAGAACGGGCTCGTCCGCGCACACGCGCAGGCCAGTGCAGACAGCGAGCTGCTCCGCCCAACTCGCCACAGGCGCAGCGCAGCTTTGACCGGCTTGCGCAAGACGATCACGCTCGGCCACCGCAATGCGATCAACTACTCGCGGAACCTGCTTGCCTATGGGGTCCGCCGTGCGTTCCCGCTCCCTCCTCCTCGGATCAGACATCTTACCGATGCTCGACGCGCTCGCAGTGGGCATGTACATCGGCATGGCGTTCCTCCTCGCAACCATCTGGGTCCACCTCGGCTGGTCGGCGAACAAGCTCAACGACCGACTCTCCGTGTCTTTTTTTTCCGTCGCGTTCCTCGGCTTTATGTCGGTCGCGGGCATTCCTGCGTTCTTGGAGGTGCGTTCTTTCCCTGGACTGGTGGAAAGGAGGGATGCTGATCTTGCTCCTTTGCAGGAGCGCGCCGTCTTCATCCGCGAGCGTGCAAACGGGCTTTACACCCCTGGCCAGTACCTCCTCGCATCGACGCTCGTCTCGCTTCCGTTCCTCTTCGCATGCTCGCTCGCCTACACGCTCATCATGTGTGTACCGCCCTTCTCCCCTCTATCCTTTGGCCGCTCACGCCCTCTCGCGTCGCGCAGCTACTGGGCAATCCCTCTGAATCCCGGCGCGACGCACTTCTTCCGCTTTCTCTGCTACCTCTTCCTCGCGCTCGTCGCCGCCGAGAGCCAGTCCCTCCTCGTCGCAACCATGGTGCCCATCTTTGTCGCCGCACTCGCGTTAGCGTCCTTTGCCAACGGGCTGTGGATGTGCGTCCAGGGGTACTTCATCCGCGCGACGAGCCTGCCGAGATTCTGGTACTACACCTTCCATTTCATCGTGCGTCGTGGTTCTTCCTCCTCTCTTCTCTTACCCGCCACGACCGACCCGCCCACGTCCACAGGACTACCAAACCTTCTCGTTTGAGCTCCTCGTCCGGAACGACTTTGCCGGCCGCGTCCTCCCCTGCGGCGTCGACGCTGCAACGGGCGCGTGCATCTGCCCGATCGCGAGCTCGCTGCTGGAGTCGACGGGCGAGTGTGCCATCTCGGGGCAGGACGTGCTGCAAGTGCGTCCACCCTGCTTTTCTCTCCTTCCCCAATCCTGACTCGGGAGAGCGCTGACGGGAGGGTGGGAGCGCAGGACCTCGATATTGCAGGCGTGAGCGACGGGCTGTACGCTGGCATCCTCGTCATCATCATCGTCGTTTATCGTCTCCTTATGTGGGGCATACTCGTTTGGAGGAAGAGGTAGCGCGGGGAGGACAAAAGTGGCTTCGTAAGTTGCAGGGCACGCGCGAGAAGAGGCAGCGAGGCAGAAGAAGGGCTTCTACGTAACGAGGTGACAATGTCACATTCCGCATGGAAAGAAGATTGGCAAGGATGCCGTGGAAAGCAGCGACGAGAGAGAGCTCGAGCGAGCGCTCATCACCAGGGACCGCGGCAAGCACTGGTGTCGATGGCAGCGGACGGAAAAGGCGCTTCTTTCCGGCCCACGCAGATCACGCGACCAGCTCCTACTAATAGCAGGCTGACAGATCAACCCGTGCCGTCGGGAGGCTGGAAAACGCCGGGATGGCTCTCGATTGATGAACGGAGAGAAACGCAGGAGCGCGCCGTCGCGTCGAAGGGGCGCCGCCGGAGCGCCAGCGCCGCCGAAAAGGTGCTGCAGACTTCGGGCAAGCGAGAGTTTGCGTCAGAAAAGCAGCTACGTGCAAGATGGAGGAGGTTGCGCAACTCGAGTCCTCAGCTTGCGGCTTGTCCTCTCGCCTTTCACGCTGCTCCGCCAGCGATCCCGCGGCGAGCGGCAGCTGTCTAAAATCGATGCTGCGGCCCCACGGTGCCTCGTACCCCACGCCCAGCGGAGACGGCGGGAGTAGACGGGGCGCCCTGTTTCCAGAGGCTCCTCGCAGGCTGCTCTTCTCGCTTCTTTCGCCAGTTCGTGAGCTGCACGATGCTGGCAGCTGCTTTCGCCCTTGCGCTCGTGGCGTCCGCCGCCGCCGCGCCCACCTCGTCTCCGCAGTCTTCCCTTCCGCTCGCTCACTTGCCGCACGCGCACAAGGCTGTTCCGCTTACGGCCAAGGGATGGACGGATCCTAAGTGGCTTGATGCCTTCGCAAAGGCGCAAGCGACGGTTGCCTCAATGTCTTTCGAAGAGAAGGTGCGCGCTACCTCTTTTCTTTGAAAGGCACTCGCTCACCTTCAATAGTTTCTACCCAGCTGAACTTCACGGCCTTTCGCAATGCGACGTACGGCTGCGTTGGATCGACGTGGCCGCTTCGTGACGTCCTCCCCCAAGGTATCTGCTACAGTGACGGCGCGACAGGTGCGTCCAACTCTCGCCTCTCCCGGTCGAGCGTGACCTTCTGACCCACGGCTCGATGGCCCTTACTAACGCGACTTCCACCTTGCAGGCATTATGACGCGCTACTCGACGCAATGGCCTGCGGGCGTGACCACCGCTGCAACCTGGGACGTCGAGCGGGCTTACGACCGCGCGCACCACATGGGCAAGGGTGCGTCCGGCTTCGTTGCCGCATCGCGCGGCAGTCTGGGGTAGCTCATTTGCCTTCTGGCTTGCTGACAAATCCGGTCCCGCAGAGTACAGCATGGTTGGCGCACATGTCCCCCTCACGCTCGTCGTCGGCCCTCTCGGTCGTTCGCCGCACGACGGGCGCAACTGGGAGGGCTTCTCGCCGGCGGAGTATCTGACCGGCGAGCTCGTCAAGCCCTCCGTCACAGGCTTCATGGACGCTGGCCTGCAGGCGCATGTCAAGTGAGTCGACTGGCACCATCTCCTTCCGTCGCAGTCACCGATGCCATCTCCCCCCGCCTTCCGCACAGGCACTTCATCTCTAGTAAGTCTTCCTCTCTCCAGCTATAACCAAGGACAACTCGTTGATCCTGCTTCAACACGCCTTTTGCAGACGAGCAGGAGTACCTCCGCCTCGGCAACCCCGACAGCGCTTTCCGGCCCGGTATCCCCAACAACACCATTGACTCGATCGTCGACCCTGTTACGCTCCGCGAGACATACACCTGGCCGTTCGCCGAGGCTCTTCGCGCCGGCGCTTCCCAGGGTGCGCTCCGTTTCCCTTTCCTAACACCTCGCCATCATAGCACAACGTGCTAACACGCTTCGCCTCCCAGTCATGTGCAGCTACAACAAAGGTACACTCGCGCGGTTGAGGCCTAGCTCCCCGACCTGACTTCCTAATCGCGTGCAGTGAACGGCCACTACGCCTGCGAGAGCCAAGAGCTCATGCTGGACCTGCTCAAGGACGAGCTCAATTTCGGCGGCGCCGTAGTAACCGACTGGGCTGCAGCGCGGACGACGCTTGGCACTGCGCTGAACGGCACAGATAACATTCAGGGTGGAAGCGGAACTCCCGGGTGCGTCCCTTCTCGTCTTTCCTCGTTCATTGTCCGCAATCAATGCTAAGTTCCCGATCACAGCTCTCCAGAGGACCTATGGGGCCAAGCGCTGAAGAAGGAAATCCAGGCCGGGCGCGTTCCGAAGGACATCCTCGATGACAAGATCGTTCGGTGCGTCTCGCCTCACCTACTTATCCTTCCATGGTCCCCAACTGACCCCTCGCCATCTTTTTACTTTCGCTCCGATGCAGTCTCCTTACGGGTGTCTACGCCCATGCCGAGGCGCACCTCCCGGAAGTCGACTTCACCCGCTTCACCGCTTCCAACGAGTCGGCGCAGGTCGCCCGCCAGATAGCAACCGAGGCCATCACGATGCTCAAGAACGTCCGCTCAAAGGAGGACGCGCGGGGACTTCCGCTGAACAAGCCCCGTGACCTAATCCGTATGCGCTTCTTTCGCTTCTCGCCTGGACGAGAAGGAGGCCATGCACACCCAGCTGATGCTCCCCTTCTCCTACGCACAGTCGTCGGCAAGCCCGCTCTCACGGGCAAGTACGGCATGCTCAGCAACCGTGGCAGCAACAAGTACTACAGCCCGCGCACCGACTACTCGGGCCCGTCCTACGACGGCTATCGCGCTGGCGGTAGTCCCTCGCCCTACGTTTCAGACCCATTCACTGCACTCACGCAGCGCGCTCGCAAGGAGGAGCGCCCGCCCATCGTCGACGGGATCTTTATCGACAATGCAACGGAACCATCCTACACGCTCTACCCCGTCGTACCCTACCTCCCGCCAACAGTGAACTACCTTGATGCCAAGCTCGCTTACGGCAGCGTTGCTGCCGTATTTGTTCAGGCCGTCGGGATGGAGGGCTGGGAGCGGGAGAACCTCGACGTGCGCTTCATCTTCCTCCCTCTCCTTACCTATTCCATTCTCACTCTGCTCCATGCACCTTCCCTGCTCCAAACAGCTCGAAGACGGTGCCGCCGAGCTGATTCAGTACGTCGCCAACCGCCACAACGACACCGTTGTCGTGATCGCTGCGCCCGGCCCCGTCAACATGAACTCGTGGATCGACCACCCGAACGTCACCTCAGTCCTGATGGCATACCTGCCGGGTCAGGAGGGCGGCAACGCCATCGCTTCAGTCATGTTCGGCGATGTCAATCCGAGCGGGAAGCTCCCGTTCACGATTGCGCGCGAGGAGAAGGACTACAACCCCGATACGCTGTACGTGGGCCCGGCCAAGTACCACCCCATCTCCAACTTCACCGACGGCAACTTCATCGACTACAAGTATTTCGACGCGAAGAACATTACGCCGTTGTTCGAGTTTGGCTTTGGCAAGAGCTTCACGACGTGCGTTTTTCCGTCTACTTCCCTTCACTCGTGCACTGACCCTATCCATCTCGCAGTTTCGAGTTCACAAACCTCACTGTCGCCGCGAGTAGCAACCACACCGCAACCGTCGTCCGCGAGACCAACGAGAAGCTCTTCGTCGAGGGCAAGGCGACGAACGAGCTTTACAAGCCCGTCTACACGGCCACCGCGCGCGTGAGCAACACTGGCGAGGTGGATGGCGCCGAAGTTGCCCAAGTGCGTTCTAATCCCTGCCTCCCCCGCCTTTACCCCCCCCCTTCTCCCGCTCACTCTCCCCTGCATGCATGCAGCTCTACCTCGCCTTCCCCCCCTCCCTCTCGCGTAACATGCCCGTCCGCTCCCTCCGTGGTTTCGCAAAGTCGTCACTCCGTGCAGGCGAGACCACCACTGTCGAGTTCACGCTGCGAAACAAGGACCTCGCGATCTACGACGCGAAGCTCGGTGGATGGATCGTCCCTAGTGGGGAATACACTATCTGGGTCGGCGCGAGCAGCCGGGACCTGCCGCTCAAGGCGACGATTGTGCGCTGAACACGGAGGTGTGTTCTCGCGGACTTGAGAAGGTTGACGGGAGGAGCGTTCGCTTACCTAACGGAACCCGACCAGTTCCAGGCTTCCGCAGGTCTCTCTCGCTCTCCGAACCCGACCGCGGCAGTCCCCATGCTCCTCTTGGTCATTCAGGCTCCCGCTGTGTCCCCCGTTCGTTTGTCCTTCCCCTCACCCTTCCTTGGCCTCCGTTTTTCAATCCGTTTCTTTCGTTCAAATGTGGCTCTGCGTAGCGTGCAAAAGAGGCCTGGTGTGCGTTCCTTCTTGCCCGCTCTTCTAGCAGAGCAAGAAAACGTGCCCTGCCGAACCTCTGCCGAACTCGGACGATGCAGTCTCAGCCCTCGATCCATGTTCACTCACCCTCCTTCGTCACGCAGAGCAGGCACGCCGGGTCACACACAGTGTGGTACAGAGCCCTCCTGCCCGCTCTCGACCTCCGTCTCGGCCCCAAAGGACGCGAACAGCGCGTCCCATCCTTCCTCTCCCCACGGACCTGCCCCACCCCCCTCCCCTGCACCCAGCGTGAACCCAAGCGGGTTCTCCGCACTCCAACTTGCCCACCCAACGCCCGGGGTTGCGCACGCGGCGTCGAGCCCTAGGGCCGGCGGGTCCGGCAGAGCACCAGCAGCCGGGATGACCGGCGGCTGCAGCTGCGACTGCGGCTGCGACTGCGGCTCCGAGGGCTCGAGCGCCGCCGCGAGGGTGTAGAGTTGTGCGGCGTAGGTCGAGGCGATGGACGGGCTGTGGTTCCTTCGTCAGCTGCGCGAAAGCAGGAGAGGGTGAGGGGAGGGGAAGGGCGCACCCGTTTAGCCGCGCGGTGCCAATGCTCGCTATGATGGTAATGACGCGCAGGCAGAGATCCTTCAGGGCTGCGCAGGGCTCGGCGTGCGATGCGCGGCGTAAGCCGGTGTACTGCGCGCTCGCGCAGGAGGTGAGCGCTGCCCCGCTCGATTGGGGGAAGGAAGAGAGGGAGGCGCACCCGCAACAGGAAGCTCACACTGTACGCCACATCCGCGACGACCGTGTTGGGCGCGTATCCAACGCAGGGGTCGCTCGCAAGCCAGTCAACCACGAACTCGGCTGCGCGGATCGCGGTCACGCGGCACTCTTCGAGGACGGGCGCGAGTGGCGCGCCGAGCTTGATGGAGTAAGAAAGAAGGAGGATGGTGCGGTTCAGGCGGGAAATGCAGGGAGTGTGGCCTGTGCGAGACAGTTGAGAACGGGATGGAGGAGTATGGAGTGGGAGGAAAGACGCACGGAACTTGTCAAAGCGCGACTCCCACAAGACGAAGCCCTGCCGCCATGCCGCGTTGAAGAGCTCGTATCGCGGGATGCTCGGGTCCGGCAACGCCGCTGTCGCGATCGAGTGGTAGTACGCGAGAGCGCGGCTCTGAAGCGAACGCTACGTCGTGAGTCGCGCCATCGCGTGTGTGGAGGAGCGAAAGGTACACACGGTTATCTGCGCAACGGTCAGACCCGAGGCGTGCAGGTAACCGGCGTACAATGTCGCCTCGGATGCGTCGGCAGTCAACACAAGCGGGTCGGTCAGCTGATCGCAGGCGTTGCCTTGTAGGCCGGGAACAGGAAGCATCGCCTGCATGCGGCCGCGGTGGATGTGGGTGCTGCTTGCCGGGCGAGGATCAACGAGTGCCTCGGGCGAGGGAAGGAGAAAAGAAGCACGTAAGCTCAAGCGTAAACAACACTTGCTGCACTCTCTTCCTCGTCTTCTCAAGAGCCTCGGTATTCACCGCCGCTGGCTCCGTGATCGCACTGTAGTGCGCAATGACTTTCGCGCCGAACGGCTGATCGAGGCGCAGCTGGTTTGCGACGCTCACGGCTTGCGTCAGGTACTGCCAGCTGCGGTCGCGCTCCAGGACATCGTCTACGCTGGCCCAGGCGCTACGAGACAAGAGTGAGCGCGTGAAAGGGAGAGGGAACAAGGGGGTGAACGCACGACCAGATGCAATACCCGCAGACGATTTCGAGGGAGCGGTACGACTTGAGGAAGATGCGTGTCGAGAGATAGGTTGCGTGACGTTCCAGTGCAGGGAGGAGGTGCGCGGAGAAGGGACAATACGCGGCAGCGACGAGCGCGAGTGTCGTGGTGAGGAAGGGGGAGGTGCGGCGGATGAATAGCGGCGTGTGCAGGGCAGGGTCAAGGATCATCAGGTAGACTTGCATGTTGTTGAGATACCTGTGCATACAAGATTGCGTCAGAACGCGACCTGTGGTGCGACAGAGAGGACGAACAGGTGATAGTGGCGGTCAAAGTCCTGCTCGGAGAGAATGCCAAGCGCAACAGGGTCGAGGTCATGTATGCAGGGATCCGGCTCGTGCTCGCACGCCGCGTGCACGAGTGTGGCAGGGGCGAGGGCGGAAGGCGGCGGTGTGGTCGATTCCGAGTCGAGCGCGAGCAGGCGCAGCGGGTGCGTGAGCGCGCTCCACAACTCATCGTGCTCAGTCGACTGCTCGCGCGCTGCGTGCTCGTCGAGCACATCTCGGGTTTGACTAGGTTGTGCGGCCTCCTGACGAGAGGGTGGCGTCGATGCGGGTAGTCCGACTGCGGCTGGGGACGACGCCTGATGAAGGAGGACGTCGAGCCGACCCAGCTCGCGCTGGACATCCAGGAGCTTGAGTGTCTTTCTGCGGGCATAATGATGACCGCAGTCGGATCGGGTGTCCTAGCAGAAGCCGATAATGGAGCGAAAACGCACGGGTTCTTGACCTTTCTCCCGAGCTTCTTTTGCACAGGGTACACGCAGTTGGCGCGCTTGGCGATGCAGCGCGGACAAGCCTCGCCCGGTAAGCCGGAGCAGCGGACTTTGGCCGTACGGCAGTTGGTGCACGACTTGATCAGGGTGTCACCGTCCCCGAAGGAGGAGAGGCAGTCGGCGACCTCGTTCCTCAGTCGTGCGACGAGGGCGAGGGCCTGCTCCGATGGCGTCGGAACCGCTGGTGAGCCACTATGCACCCGACTGGTCGCCGACGAGGGCCCGGCAATAGCCTCTGCCTCGAGGCGCGAATCCATCGCCTACCAGAAGAACAGCTCTGGGACACCTCGTGCGCCTCGTATGATGCTCAAAGCTAGATAGGATGCAGCTTTACGCAGGCACGAGTCTTCAGGCGGGAAGCGGAGGAGAGGGTTGGCGGCGGAGGGGCCGGGGGGATTGGCCGTCGGTCGCTCTCGTCCGCTCCGCACCCGCAGCGCTAGAGTCCCGCCTGAGCACACGAGCCGACTCGTCAGCTCACAAAGACACTCTTGCGCGAACCATCCGCGCGTCTCTACCGCGTCAAGCCGCCGACTTTGCCTCTTCTCCCTCCTCATCTCCCGAAACCGTGAGTGTGCGCACCTCTACCTCGGGTGGGCCGCTGGCTATGTGCACTGGCTGAAGGACGTGGCCAGAGCATGCCTGTGCCTAGAGCGTCCCAGCGAGACCCGCGCCGTGTGGGCCACTTCCCGCTCTCAGCTCGCATCGCTCCATCCTCCCTTCCCGCACACCTGAGCATCGCAGGAACCTTTGATAATTGAATACTGACGCCAGAGCTGGTCTCACTGCAGCCTTATCCGACATGGCCATCTCGTCCGACGTCAACAACCTCAACACGCCCTTCCCCGTCGTCGACGCCGACCCGCACTTCAACCGCGTCCTCCGCAACCTCCGCTCGCAGGACTACCTTCTCTGGGGCGGTGCCACCGCCTTCGCGCCTGGGGCGCTCTACGGCATGGGTGCGTGGCGGTTCATTCTCGACCCTCTTTCGACCCCGACGGACCAGCTAGCTCACCACGACCAACGCACACGCAGAGCTCGCCGACCCGACCCGCACTCCGCGCGCGCTGATGCGGACGTCCCTGCGGCTCGCGACCTTCCTCGGCTTTGCCGGCGGGTTCCTCCTCGCGTACCAGAACGCGTCGCGTGCGTCCCCACCCCTGGTCCCCTTGCTCCTCCCGTCAGGGTAACTTACCATCCCGTCGCGCGCATCCCGCCAGTCCGCCTCTGGGGCTGGAAGGAAAACACGGCCGAGCAGGAGCAGGACCGTGCCGAGCTGAGCGCGCTCGCCAAGGCGGGCAAGCCGCTGTACGGCGAGAGCGACCTGCCCGAGTACATCCAGGGCGTCGCGCACCGCAACTCGATGTGGAGCCAGCTCAAGTTTGGCGTCATGCCCTGGTTCAACTTTGTCAAGTGCGTCTCAAAGCCCGCTTTTCGTGCTCGCAGCGCGGCGGGAGTGGAGGACTGACGAATAAGCGCGCCCCGTCGCGCACAGCCACCCGTACCACGGCACCGACGCATCCAAGTACAAGGAGTAGGCGTGCGGAGGGGATTTGCGCGTAGAAGGGAGCGCACTGGCGGTGCATGATCGAGGGTTCTCTGTTTTTCTCCCAGTACTGCTGCCCATCGCTCTACTCTTTGCCTTGCTTCCCCGCCCTTCTCTGTGCAAGAATTGAAAGAAGAGCTGTGCCTCGCGCTCTCGCTCTCGGGCACAACAGTTTCACAGCGTAGCTCGGACTCGGACTCCTCGATTTCACCCGGTCAAGCTTCTCAGACGCAACCACCCCCCCCCACCCCTTCGCGCCCCCTCCGCCTCTCACGCCTCGCTCACGCCTCACGCGTCGTCCGTCCCCGGCTCAGCCTTGACGCGTTTGAACTCCGGCTCGCCCTGCACCCCCGCTGCCGCGGCATCTCCCGCTCTCACGCCGCCGCCGCCGCCGTCGCCGTCGCCGTCTTCCGCCTTGACGCCCTCCGGGGCAGGCCGCTTCCTCCCCGCCGAGGTGGCGAGCACGGGGGTCCCCTCGCGCGAGGGCTTGACGCCGGTCCCTGCGACGGACGCGGACGCCGACGCGCGCGTGTGCGCGAGGGAGGCTTCGGCGTGGCAGGTCGCGTGGTACAACTGGGGCGCGGATTGTCAGTTGAGGCCTTTCTCTCGCGCTCACGAGTCGGAGAGAGAGGGGGAGGGGGGAGGAGACGCACGACCCCGTCGACGACGACGGCGTTCCACCAGACCCACTCCTCCTCGTCGTCGCTCCACTCGCTCTTGAGCCGGTCCTGGCACACTGGGCACGGCCTGTCCCCGATCGCCGCTGCGGCTGCGTCGCCGGACGGGACGGGGACTTTGAGCTTCTGCAGCGCGGCGCGATCGATGCCCGACGACGAGGAGGAGGAGGAGGCAGAGGGGCGAGTGGCGGCGGCAGAGGAGGAGGCGGGGGCGGTGGTGAAGCCCTGGGAGGGGGCGAGCTCGCCCGTGGTCGAGTCGGACGCGTACCACGACTGCGAGTCGAGGAGTGACGACGAGTACGCAGTTTCCGTCAGCATTGCGTCACGCGTCGCCCTGCTCGCACGCAAGAAGAAGACACGAGAGAGAGAGGGGAAGTTTGGGCGTGCGCGCTCACCTCCTCGCCGGTGAACCACCCCCTCCCCGCCGTCCGTCCCGCGGCCTCGCGGATGCGCCTCTTGTGCTTGAAGTGCCAGTCGAGGTGCGCGTCCATCTTGCTCTTGCCCTGCGGCGTGGGGAAGAGGCGCAACGCGCACTGCGCGCATGTGAGCGAGAGCGGGAGGTACAGGTGCGTCGGCGCGTGCGGGCGCGGACTGCGGGTGGGGCGAGGGGGCGTTAGCGCCATCGTCAATTAGGCGGTGCGGCAAAAATATAAGGCAGGAGAAAGCGCGGGACGCACGCGGCCACGTCGGCATTGCTCAGCCCGACCCCAAGCCGGAGGATCTCCTCCTCCCACGCACGCGACATCTCGTCCTTCTCGTCCCGCCTAGCTCCGGCCTCCCCCTCGGGCTGCGGCTTTCCCTCCTCCGCCTCCCCCTGGAGCAGGGGCTTGACGTCGGCCCCTCCGGCTCCGGCGGCGGGCGCGGGCGCAAACAGGTTGGCGAGCGCGCCCGACGCACTCAGCTGCGACAGGAGCGAGAGATCGATCCCGCCCACGAGGCCCGGGGCGGCGGGAGCAGGCGCAGGCGCGGGCGCGGGCGCGGCGGGTGCAAGCTGCGGCGTGAGGCTCGCGGGCGGCTGCGGCTGGACCGGTGCCGGAGCGGGGGCAGGCGCAGGCACGGGCACGGGCGCAGGGGTCGGGGCGGGCGCGGGCGTGAGGGCCTTGAGCTGCGCCCTGATCTGGTTGACCTGCTCGGTCGTCAGCTGCGTGTTGAGGATCAGACTCTCGAGCTTCTTGAGCGCGAGGATCTGGCTCTGGTTGTTGGCGTCGTGCGGGTCGGCGCTCGCCGTCTCGTGGCGCAGCGCGAGGAGCCGGCGCACATCGTACAGGACGCCCGAGCGCTCGGTCGTGGTCGCCGTGTGCGGGAGCTGCTGCACCTGTGCGCAGGGCGGGGCGGGATGAGGGCGGAGGCGGGAGCAGCGGTCAGTTCCGCCGACGTCGCAAAAGAGGGGAGGGAAGGACGCACGCCCGCGTTGTACATTTCTGCGTCCTTGGCCGCGCGCCCGCCAATGCCGTCTCCGCGTCCCCTCGCGCCAAACAGCGCCGTCTCGATCCCTCGCTGGACGCGGCCACCTTCGCGGGGCTCGTCCGGCGCGCGGAAGAGCTCTCCGCCGTCTGCGCCGCCCGTCTTCCACGTCCCGAGGAGCTCCTCGAGTTTGGTGCGCGTCGAGGGGTCGGCGGCGTGGTACGCGCTGAGGAAGGCGCGCTCGAGGAAGCGCGCAAAGAGGGCGAGGTACGGCGCGCCGATGTTCTTGCTGATCGAGTCGAGGAGGTAGAATGACGGGAGGAGGTACTGCGGCGGGCACTGCGGGCGGGGCGCGGCGTGGCAAAGAGAGAGAGGGAGGAGCGAGGAGAGCAGGGGTCAGCCCGGGACGCTCTCGAGTCAAAAGGGGTGAGTGCTAGCTACGAGGCGACATGTGCGCTTCTCCCTGCTGTCGCACGCACGCCATGGTCTGCCTGACGCGGTCTCGCGGCGTTCCATGCTCAGGGGACGAGTCTCGCAAGGTGAGAGAACCTCTGAAGGGACGAGACAGAAGCGGAGCATGCGTGCAAAGAGGGACCAGCCAGGACAAGCAGGCGCAGGAGACGGGGCGCGTAGAGTCCGGGACGAAGGGCTGCGTCGAGGTAGCATCGGTCTGACGGCATGACGCGCATTGGCAGTGCGCTCATCTCGAGAGGATCCGTGGTTTCATCCCGTCTGCCCCCCTCGGCTCGTCGTGCTCGTCCCGGTCGAAAGGTCAGCAGCAGGAGAGAGAGGGTCTGGCTCACGGTGCGGAGGTGCTCGTCGAGGCACTGGGCGACTACGCCGCTCATGCGCAAGAGGTGCTCGTGGGCAAAGAGGGTGAGTGCGGTGATGATGGGCTTCGAGTTGAAGGTGAGGCCCTGGAGTTGCTGGGAAAAGTAGCGGCGGAACGAGTTGGGGTCGACACCGACGTCTGGCGGTGGCCTGAGCTCGCCCTCCTTGAGCGGAGGCGGGGGTGCGGGCGACTGTGAGACGACGGGCTGCGGCTGCGGCGGCGGGGGCGAGGCGTAGTAGGGCTGGGGCTGCGGGGGCGGTGGCGGGGGCTGGGGCTGAGCGTAGCCTGCGTAGGCGGCGTAGTCGTACCTGCCGTACGCCGGTGCGGCGGGCGGGTACGCCGGCGGAGCAGGCGGGGGCGGGGGCTGGTAGCCGTAGTAGGGCTGCCCACCAGCGGGGGGAGGCGGAGGCGGAGGCGGGTAGCCGCCGTAGGCTGCGTAAGGGTCCTGCGGTGGCGGGTACCACGACACTGTGTGCACCTTGTCAGCGCGGGTGTCCTTGCGGGTTGCAGCGAGTGTGCTTACTGGGAGGGAGGGGAGGGTCGAGTGAGGGGTGACGAGGCGAGAGAGAGCCGGTGGGTCGCGAGGGGTGTGGTGGGGTGTGACTGAGGATGTGCTCGGTTTCTGACTGCACAAGAGTCACGCGCTGCAAGAGAGAGAGAGAGGCGGGGACTTGGCCGTGAGCTGGCGCTGGCGCTGGCGCTGGACCCGCTCGAGACGGAGACGGAGCCGCGCTCGCCTCGCCGCCGCGGTCGTCGCCTCTTCGCCTCGACTCGTCCGCCGCTTCTTTCGCCGACGTGAGCTCCTGCCGCCCTCTCCTCCTCGAGTCGGTCCCCGCAGCCCTCCACACCGCCATCACCCGTCGCACGTCGAGCGAGCGTCGACCCACCCCCCCGCGACCCACTCTCGCCCAATTTTCGACAAGTCGGCCACCGCGCACCCGCCCTCCCACTCCGCCAGTCACACACAGCGGCCGGTTGTGCGTGTAACGGAGCAGGAATGGGCGCGCTGGCCTGACAGGCGCAGCCGCAGGAGGACGACGCAGGGACGGCCAGCTGGGACCAGCTCGCGTCTGCCGCACCCTCAGCCCCTCCCGTCGTCCAGTACTGCACTGCGCCCCTGGCCCGTACCGCCATCTTACCCAGCACACGTGCACGTCGTTGGGCCACAAAACAGCCCGCCGAACCCGCTCGGAACGACCGCTGACCTCCCCCCCTCCCTTCCTCCCCCTCGTCCCCTCCCTCTCGCCATTCCTGCGAACCCACAACCGCTCCCGATACATCCTCTTGCGCGCCACTACAGCATGAAGCAGATCTACAAGGAAGAGGAGCTCGAGGTCCCGTGCGTCCTCTCCCGCCCGCGCCCGTGTCCCCCTCTCGTCCCCGCTGACCCGCTCCGAACCGCCCACACAGGGAGGGCGTCACGGTTGCCATCAAGGCCCGTGTCATCACCGTCACTGGCCCGCGCGGCACGCTTCAGAAGGTGCGTAGACCGCGACCTAGTGCTGGGCCCGAGCCGCGCTGATCCATGCTCGCCTCCCCCTCGCCTCCCTCTGCGCCTCGCTCTCGCCTGTGCCCGCCCTCTCGACCTTCTTGAACGCCCCACGCTGTCCTCTCTGCACCTTCTCCTACCCGCCACCGTTGCCCCCGTCGGTCCTCCCGACCTCGACCTCGGCCCCGATGCGGCGCTTCCCGCCCATAGAACGCGCAGCACGTCGACATGTCGATGCGCGTCATCACGCCGAAGACTGGCCTCGCCAAGGTCAAGCTCGTCGTCTGGCACGGCGCGCGCAAGCACGTCGCGTGCCTGCGCACCATCCGCTCCCAGATCGAGAACATGATCCAGGGCGTCCGCTACGGCTTTGCGTACAAGATGCGCCTCGTCTACGCTCACTTCCCCATCAACGTCATCATCGCTGACGACAAGAAGAGCGTCGAGATCCGGTGCGCTGTCGTCTCTAGGGTTGCCTTTCTCTCCAGGGTTGTGTCCGCTGACACCCCGCTTTCGCCTTGGCAGCAACTTCCTCGGCGAGAAGCGCGTCCGCCACGTCAAGATGCTCGAGGGCGTCACCATCTCCGAGTCCAAGGCGCAGAAGGACGAGATTGTCCTCGAGGGCAACGACGTGACTTCTTCGTCCGCTTCTTCTCCGGCTAATCAGTTCGTGCTGACCACCCGTCCCGTTCACCCGTTGTACTCAGGTTGAGAGTGTCTCCTTGTGCGCATCTACGATCCACGGCCAGACCCTCGTCCGCAACAAGGACATCCGCAAGTTCCTCGACGGCATCGTGCGTCGATCGTTTCCCTGCGCCTGCCTGGGTAGCGCGCGAGCTGACCGTCCCCCTCTAATCCTCTTCCTCATTGCTCGCTCATTCCATACGCGCAACGCGAATAGTACGTGTCGGAGAAGACTACTGTGGACCAGCCCGCCGAGTAGGGGGTTCCGTTGCAACTTGTGCTTTGTGGTCGCGAACTCCTTGCCTCGTGACACTTGCTGTGCCTTGGGTTGCGATGGGCGCTGACGGAGCTGTGTGGCGTGCGATGCGAGCGCAGCCTGGATTCGCAGTACGTAGTGCAGTAGAGCAGGCCCCGCAAGTGGCGAGCTTGCGAAGGTCACCCACCCATCCTCGTGGTGAGGGAAAGCGCGCCCATCCGCTTTGCCCTACCTCCCAGTGGTGTTGCGCTCCCCTCGCTCCGCTTGGATACCCCTCGCTCCCTCGGCTCTTCTGGTCCTCACCATTTGACTACTCTCCCCTGCTCCCGCTTAGAGCTTGGTTGTGTTGTTTAGCGTGCCAACCTACACCGGATGGGCCGTCTATTCGAGCCGACAGCGTCCCAGGACGCTCCCCCCCGTCAGCTTCGACTTCGCTCGCGACTCACACTCGCCGTCCGCTCATGCGCCACCGAACACATCTACTAGTCTTTGTTCTTGACCTGGCACTGCCTCTACTCCACCCCGCGCCTTTCTCTTCCTGATCTCACTGCTGAACGCCGGCATCAATGCCAGGCTCGCATAGTAATACAGCACCCTCTCCCGCTCAGCCTAAGCCTCCCCGGCCCCCTCTTGCATGAAAGTGACTGCACCGGGCCCATGCAACTTACTCAAAGCTGCCACAACCCGTACCGTGCACCACACCTCGTCTCTCACCTAACGCCTCACTGTACGCGGCCCCAGGGCCTCTGCGCGGGCACTGCGGCAAGCTGCAGCAGCACGTTGCCGTGTGCAGCAACTGCGGCAAGTTGCAGCAGCACGTTACGCTTTCATTGAGCCAAAACACCCCACCTTGTCTGCTTGTTGTGGGCGGTTTTGGTGCAGCACAGGACTCGGGGGAGTGGTACAGGCTGCAGACTGTGGAGGTCCAGATGCGCCGGCGGCCTGGGTCGCAATCACGCTCTTTTGCTCTTGTAGCTTTCACTTGTCCAGTCCGGTGAAGCGTAGTTGCGCACCTTGCCTGGCTCATACACCACATACTCGGCAACATGCTGCTATGAGTGTTTCTGCCAACCTTGCCAATGCCGCCTTGTCTGGCAGCCCTGCAGACAATATTCGTCAACAGGATCTCGCCGACAAGCTCACAGCTGATGAGCTGCTCATTGCCCCAAGCACTGAGGATGCAGGAGCTGTCTGCGCAGAAAACTGGCTCAACCTACACCTCATTGCCAATGGTGTAGCGCCTGAGGACGCTTACCAGATCGCTCGAGTTGCTCTCTTGCCTGCAGGCTGAGCTGGACCTGTAACACACCAACGAGGAGACCACCCGCCGCTGCTGGCCAAGTTCCAGGGACAACACCTCGCAATCACAAACACGCTTTGCAATGAGCAGGGCAAGATGTTCACCGAATGAGGGTATCTCGTGTACATGCTTTGCACATGCGTACCACCGTCATAGAATCGCTTACCTCTCCCGCTGAGCTCTCCCTGCGCAAGTACGGGAACCCCTTGTCCTTGTTTGAGATCCACGTCTTCTACTGGGTGCAATTCAGTTACAGCGGCATCCTTGGCTGGTGCAACTGGAGTGTTGCAATGTACCTTTCCTTTGCCCACTTTGATCTTTGGGACGCGCTCTGCCACAAGGACAATTTTGTATGGCCACCACCTCGGGCAACCCCTTGTGCTGGTCAAGCCTTTGCCCGTGAGCAAAGTTGGCAAGCATGGTGCGTGCTTGCAGGTCTCTATCATAGACTTCCACATGTGCAAGGCGCACCTGCACAAGCCAGAACATACAGATTCTTGCAGCAGGACCGCTTCGGTTGCCCTCTACGCGTTCCGCAACCTTCGCCTCTGGTTCTTTACCACAACGCAGGAGGCACGCATTGTGCTGCACATGCCAGGCGTCACCTACGGCCGTTGCACACGAAATGCGCAGCACCTTGCAAGGGTTTGGACCGCAAGCCGCATTGCTGTCAAGTCAATCGCGCATGGCATTGCCTCAAGCAAGCTAGGCGTGCTTGCCTTGTGCACGTTATCCATGCACCTCCTCATCAAGGACCGCACCAAGAAGTGCACTGCTGTTCTGTCTGACTCACCGCACCCAACAACGCCGCTCAGCCCCTGCAGCACAATGAGGAGCAAATGTTTGGCAAAAGTTTGCAAGTTCCTCAACGGTCCGGGCATCTACGTTGTATGCTCTCTTTCCGCTTCCTCTCCCCCTGCAAAACAGCTGACGCCCTCTGTTCTTAGTCAGAGAAGACCATGGTCAACCCACATCCGGAACCCTAGATGGCACGCCCAGCATGCTGCGTGTCTGCCCTTCTGCTTGTAATGCAAGCCTGCCTCTCATTGCACTCTGTCTTGTGCTCTGGCAGTCTACAGTGCACGATCCAGTGTGATAAGAGTATACCTCAAGCAAATGCCACTGATGAGGAACCAGCTGTTGACGACATTACACGAAAGCGGCTTTTCTGTTGCCTGTGAGGCGATTTCGCAAATATGAATGGTATGGCAACAAGAGTGTACGCCGGAATGGGCTGTAGCGGTCCATCTCCTTCCCTGTACTTTCTGAGCAAAAGGCAGCAAGTCACAGAGGCAAATTATGGAGAGTCGTCTCTCTCGCGCCTTCACCACCCAGTTACTGGCCTCCCTCCCCAATTCTGCCACAGCCTCTAGCAGCTGTGCTAGCTTGTCTCAACAACCCTTTCACTCGCCCTCCACACCAGCTGCTCCTTCGGTCTTCTTCGCTCTCCATCGGCCACGCCTCATCCCCCCTCCCCCGACGGCCCGCACCCCTACACACACGCATGGCATGGACGCTGCGGTTCTCACGCGTCAAACGACAACACCTCTCTCTCGGACAGCAACATCCTCCTCCAAGTTGAGGCGGCCGCCCTTGCCCTTGAGGCTGATGGGAACGAGGCGCCGGACCCGACAAGCACACCCAGCAACTCAAACGACATCTACAGTTACCTTGTTGCACAGCTCACAGCAGACGACATTTCTGGCAGGGACGCTGAGTATGTGGCAACACTTTGCGCCGGTTTGCGGGCACAGTGGGAGGAGTGGTTCGAGGTCAACGGCAAGACGGCAGACGAGGAGTTTGCAAGGATTGTCAAGGTATACAACAAGAAGGAGCGTGCGCTCAGGGCGGAGCTTGCAGACTACGAGAATGAGCTGCACATGGCTCAAAACCGTGTGCTCCTTTCTGTTGGGAGCAGTGGCGGAGGAGGGAGTCGAGGGAGTCAGCTCGTTTCCCTCGCTGTTTACACCATACCCGTTTAGAAATGCGGTCTGCTACCCTTCCTTGGTTACTTTCCCCGGCGTCAGTGATGATTACTCTGAGACGCCACCGCCGGGGCCTCTGCTCTCGCGGGTCTCCCTCCTTGCCTCTCTTCTCCACCGTCTTCTCATCGTCCTCCGTCCTTCAGGATCGTAGTACCCTTAGCGTGCACTCCACCGTCTTCTCATCGTCCTCCGTCCTTCAGACGGCTTTCAAGGCGAGTCCAAGGGAAGGCAGCGCACAGGCCGGCCAACACTTTCCCTTCCCTCACACCTTCCGCGCTCAAGGTTTCTCATCGCAGCTATGGCAACCCGCTTGCATTGCCCCTCCTCTACGTTCTTTATTGGCCGCACTGAGGAGTCGACCCCGTTCTTGGATGGTCCAACAAGGCTATCACAACCTACCTCTCGCTCAACGGGTACCACTTCTGGGCATCACTCAAGGGTGGTCAGGTGTGTATGCTTGTACATCCTGTCCACCTTCTCTCATTGACTCGATTCTCCTTTTGGCCTGTCCTTGTCCTGTCCCTTGCAATGCTTTCTTCCCGTTTCTTTCGGCCATGACTTCTTTCGATTCTCTTGCCAACAACTTCGTCTGCTCTTTCGGCTCATCGGGTTTGGCTAAACCAAGCGCCATGTACAACTGGCATCAATGCGCTGACTACTCGTCAACAAAGAAGGACGCCAACTACGTTGCCGACAATGACTTTCACTGCGACTTGCGCATCCAGGACTTCTGTACATCCAAAGCGGAGACGATCCTTGCCGCTTGCCTCCAGGTCAACACGCCAGGCATCATCCTCTCGTTCAGCACGCCAAATCATGCAAATGTTGCCAACGTCATCACGCAAAGCGGGCTTGAGACGTTTGCAGTCCGCCTTTGCGTACAGCACGACATAGCTAACGCCGAGCGCGATGTTTGCCGGCACCAGCTCGACATGCAGCACCTCGGCGAAAAGAGGCACAAGTTTGCCGTTGTTTCTGACATGGATCACCCCTTCAACCCGTCTTACGCAGCCACGGTAGGCAAGCTCAAGCAGGCTCTCAGTTGCAATGAACCTTGTGTGTAACCTGTCTCACTTGTCATCACCTGCAAAGGGACTAACTTGGCCCATCAACTCCGCGAGACCGTGGTCTCGCCGAGGTCGTCCGCGCGCACGCGCGCGGGCCCAGGCCACAATGCGCCGAGACGCTCGCCCTCTCAATGGCGCCAAAGCGTCGGCAGACATCTCACTTACAACGGTTCATGCACTCCCACTGGTTGTCTGAGATGACACAAAGGCAACCGCCGCGAGCCTTGCAACCTCAGCTGCACCTTGCCCACTCCGCAGTGCCGAGGCTCCCAACTATGTAGGCTTGGCAACCACCTGCACCTTCCCTCTCGCATTCTGCAGCTTCGCAACAGCGGGGAGCAAGCGGCGCCAGACGGCAACCGAGCCTGCTTGCCCGCTGCCCGCATCTGAGGCAGTGGTTTTCATCAGCTTGTCTGCGGCGGATACGCTTCCGCTCATCGGAAACGCCCTTGTCATCCTAAACACAAAGGGCTGGAAGAGCAAGGTTATGGACTTGGCAACCTTCCACACATCCAGAGTGCCCGCATATGCCTGCCTAGTGACGGTCAACACCCGCCCTCTTGCCATCAATGACAAGCAGCGGTGCAGCAACAAAGCCACCGCAACTCGTCAAGAGTCGACTCCACTTGGCAAAGCTGAGGCGCCAGCCTTTGCCTTGATCTTGTCAAAGTGAACAAACTGAGACACTCCTTTCTCCTCTTTTCTCCCACCTTTGTCCAGCCAGTCGCTTGCGGTCTCAATGCTTTGCAGTGCAACCTCTCGCAAGCAAGTGAGCTTGGTACAAAATCCAACTACTCCTTGGTACAGCACTGTCTCCCCGCTCAGCCTCAGGCTCCTCGTCCTTCACCCGGCGCCTCACCTTCGACGGCCCCTGGGCTTCTGCGCGCCCTGCCACTTCTACTGCCTGCGCGAGAGCGTGCCAGTGGGGGTGCGACCACGGCCGGTCCTGCGCGGCTGCAGCTCTGGCCTCGTCTGCAGTTGGGCAAAAGGACACGGGTGACTCCGGTGCAAAAGAGTTGGTGGACCCCTCGAGCAGTGGCAACGGCTGCGGTGACCCGGAGGGGCACGCCTTGTCGAGCCAGAACACACCTCCCTCCTCCTCCCCTCCGGCGGCTGCGCCCTGAGTGCAGTTGATGCAGCACAAAGCGTGGAGCCGGACGGGCTGCAGGCGCAGTTTGGTGGGACGGGGGTGAGAGCGTGTGCGCTGGAAGAGGGGGAGGGAAAGGCAAACATGCCCAGTGCAAGGATGGGGGAGGTCGCGAGAGTGGTCGTCGCCGTAGCGAGGAGGCTGAAGGAGGGGCGCAAGCAGTGGCTGGGTGGTGGGAGGAGGCGCCGAGAGAGGCGGAGAGGGGAGCAAGTGCTCGTACACCCGCCGCCCCTTCTGTCCCAACACCTTGCCAACGAAAGGTTCCCACACAAGCGCCGCCCAGAAGTGCACGTCGTCGTTCGCCTGCGCAAGGAGGTCCTCCTCCGAAGGCAGAGCCCGAGGCCGGCGGAGGGGGAGGACATCAAGCGCGAGGGTGGAGCGGGGGTGTTGCGAGAGAGCGATGTACAATAGAGGCAGCAGTGGAAGCAAGGGAGCGAGGGCACAGCATCCCGAGCGGTCTGCGCATAGCAACGGGGATGTGCACGAGGGAAAGGCGAAAGTACCGCAGCGGCCCCCGCCTCACCTCGTGGTCAGTGTGCGGAGAGCAGCGCAGGCGGAAGCGCCTCAATCAGCCGCATGTGGGCGCTGCTCCGAATGAGAGTGGAGGAGGGAAGCGAGGGAGCGAGTTCGAGCTGATTGTGCCCTCGCCTGGCGGTTCGAGTGCGTCGACTCGCTGAGAGGGGGACGGTGCCGCTCAGTGCGTCGGGAAGGCCGCTGTAGTTAACTACGCCCCGCGATCGTCGCCTGGCTTGAGCAGTGGCATTCTGCGCGCCTCTCCCGCTTACGCAACCGCTCGTCCGTCACCGTCGCGACCTCCCCAACTCGTTGCTGCGGACTTGCAACATGCAACCCCACGGAGCGTTCAGCTCCGCGCGTGGCCTCCAACACCGCAGAGTCAACCTTCAGAGGAGATGAGCGGAAGGACAGTAGCGAGACGAGCGAGCACCAGCAGCGACGCAAGAACCCCTCGCCGCCCTCTTTCCGGTTCCCTGCCTCATTGAGACGACGCACATCCTTTGTACACCTTCTATCCCTTGCCCCTCTCCCTCTCCCACAATTCGTCCAGAAGAGCGCCTACTTATCAAGCGCCTTGTCCGTCCCCCACGCACTCCGGCTCGCGTCGATCTGCGCCTTGAAGTCCGCAATGACCTCGTCGGGCTTGTCGGCGCCAAAGAGCGCCGTGCCGGCGACAATGACGTTTGAGCCTGGGCGCGGGGAAGGAGGGGAAGGAGGGGTGAGCACAGGCGCGGACGAGCCAGGCGTGGAAGATGCAGTTGCTCGCTGCCCGGACGGAGCTGGACTGCGACGCCACACCACAGGGAGCAGGCGTTGGGTTGGCTCCGCGGAGCAGGAGAAGGGAGGAAGACGAGAGAGAGAGCGTGCGACGGACCCGCCCGTGCACAGCACCCAACCGTCCCCGGCCCGACTCCGCCGTCAACCTGGATGTCCTTGGACGGGAAGCGCGCGCGCAGTTCGGCGACTTTCGGGACGCAGCGTTCCATGAATTTCTGCCCGCCGGCGCCTGTACGCGTGGGGCAGTCGTGGAAAAGGAGGGAATGGAAGGATGTAGGGCGTCAGCGGCGCGGAGGGAGAGCCCGGCGAGCGCAAAGCCAGGGCTTTCAGGCTGGAGAGCGTGTCGAGGAGGAACGCACCGGGAACGACAGTCATAACGAGGAGCATGTCGACGCTGTTGCCGAGCTTGTCCGAGATGGCGCTCGACGGCGTGTCGGGCGAAATGGCGACCGCAGCGCGCATCCCCGTCGAGTGGATCAGCTCGACCAGCTCGTGGGCATTTTCTGCGGACCACGAGAGGGGTGAGCGCGGGGGAGGAAGGGGGAAGAGGTGCGACGGACCAGGGTCGGCGAGGGCCTCGATGTGGAACGTGTACGACTTGCCGCCTGCCTCGGCGACTGGCTTGACCCACTGTGTGCGCGTTGACTGTCAGTGCCTGTTCCGCTGGAACGGGCCCCGGGGTGCGGGAGCGTACGCGGGCGGGGTCGGCGACCATCATGTGGCAGTCCATGAAGACGTTGTCGACGGTCTTGTGTACGCTGGCGAGGACGGGGGCGCCCATGGTGATGTTGGGGACAAAGTGGCCGTCCATGACATCTGTGCATGCATCCTAGGGTGAGTTACCTTGTCAAGAGAGAGGGGAGGGGAGGGGTACGGACCCATGTGGACCCACTGTGCGCCGCAGTGCATCATGCGCTTGATCTCGTTTCCGAGGTCGGCAAAGTTGCTGGCGAGGACCGAGGGCGAGACGATGGCGCGGGGTGCGGCGGCCATCTTGCGAGATGATGCGGGTCGAGGGGAGCGGGTCGCGGTGGGGAGAAGGCGAACAAGGGCGAAAGTGCGATGGAGCGAGCTGGGGCGAATATGCAAGGACCGAGAGCAAGTCCAGCGACTAGCGGGGGGTGCAGCCGAACCTAACCTTGCGAGAGTGCGAGCTGCAAGGAGCAACGCCGGCCCCTCGTCGTCGTCGTCGCGCTCGAGGCACCTCGTCCGCGTCGACCTCACGCCAGACGGTTGAGCAGCCATGGCGAGCTGCACTCCTGCCCCTTCAGACACGCCATGCCACGCTGACCCCCGTACCCGCCCGCAGTCCGCCCCCGACGCAGGTGCGCACGCGCTCCTCACCCAACTTGGTCGCACCCGCCCCCGCCCCGCCCCGCCCTCGCTCACCCTCTTGGAACCCGCGTGCAGAAGCCAAGGAGGCATTCGCACTCTTCGACAAGCGCGGCGCAGGCACCATCCCCCAGGACTCGCTCGGAGACGTCCTCCGCGCTCTCGGCCAGAACCCGACCCAGAAGCAGGTCCACGACCTCGCAGCCCAGGTCGGCGGCGACATCGACTACAACACCTTCCTCAGCATCCTCAACCGCCCCGGTGGATACGACCCCGCCGGCACCGCAGGTCCGTCTCGCACCCCGCCGCGCGCTCGCGCCCCTCCGCTCACACGCACCCCCTCGCGCACCGCAGACGAGTTCATCCGCGGTTTCCAGGTGTTCGACAAGGAGGGCAACGGCTACATCGGCCAGGGCGAGCTCAAGTACGTCCTCACCAGCCTCGGCGAGAAGCTCTCGGACGACGAGGTCGACGAGCTCCTCAAGGGCGTAAAGGTCACCCCGTGCGTCCCCCCTCCTCACCTCTACGCCCGAGTGTGCGACTCACGGATGGCGCGCAGCGAGGGCAACATCAACTACGTCTCGTTCGTGCACCAGATCCTCGGCCAGGTGCGCTTCCCCTCCTCCTTGCGCCTCTCCACCCCCGCTCACGCTGCCCCGCTTCGCACACAGTGAGCGCCCCCGTACCTTCGCCTCTCGCGCCCTTTTCGTCTTTCCCCCGCCCCACCGCGCCTATATCACGGACGTTCGACTACCCGCTCTTCTGCCCTTCTCGCACCCTGTCCTGTTGACCTCACGACCGACAGTGCACGCACCCGCAATGGACTCGAATGATCACTTTCCTGCGCGAGAAGCAAGCGTGGAATCGCTGCGTGTTGCACTCGAGAGTTGCGGCCGCTGGAGCGGGGAGGCGAGGTGCGGTTTCCTTGAGCCACTGGCTAGAGGGCACAGCCGGAGGCTTCATCACGTATGAAGCGCTGGTACCAAAGGAAGCGCGAGTACAGACAGATAGCCGAGTCGTGGGACAGCTACACTCGCGCTCCGCCTCTCTCTCGCTACCTCGAAGGTGCGTCGACCGTCGCTCCTCGCTCCGCTCCCGCTCCGCATCCGCACATGCCTCCTTCTCACTCCCTCCCCTCCCCAAGCCCTCCAAACTCCCGTCCATGCAGCTGCGCCTGCGGCGCGGCCTGCCGGTGCATCGACGGGTCCAGCGCCTTGTCCGAGTCGACGAACCCGGCGGCGCGAGGTGGAGGAGGAAAGGTCGAGTCTGCACGCCCGTGCGCGGGGACGGCGACGGACAAGAAGGGTCAGGAGACTTCTCGGCAAAGCGTGGCGAGAGAACCTGCACGCGCGATAAGCGGGAGCCGAGACAGACGCGACGCACCTTCGACTAGCACCCCTGCCGTGGCTCTCCTCACCGCTGCAGACTCCCCCAAGCTGTCACTGCGCGCCCGCCCCGCTTCTTGCCCCTCCTCCTGCACGCCGCCGCGGCGCACCAGCCCGTCCTCGCCGACCCTCCCGCGCCCCCAGTCCCGCACCTCCGCCCCACTGCCAGGCCCTTCCCCTCGCCCCGGGACCGGCACCGCCGCGGCGCCCTCGTGCACGCTCGCAGGGGGAGTCGCGCGCTGCGAGTCGTGCCGATCGAGGAGCGCGTGTGGGCCTGTCTCGGTGGAGAGGAGCGAGAGCGGGTCGGCGTCGGGTGGGACTGTGTTGCGGTGTGTGGGTTTGGGTCAGTTCGCTTCGACGACGGGGAGGCGGAGGGACGGGCACACGGGTGTGGTGAGTCGCGTGCAGCGGCTGCGGCGCGGGCTGCAGGTGGTGGGGCATCGCTGCCGGGCGAGTGCACTCAGGCGGGAAGAAGGGAGAGAGCCCCTGGTGGGGGTCGGAGTCGGACCTTCCCAAGTCTCGTCGCGTTCGAGCGTGTGTGCGCGCGCTCTCGCTCACACGTCGCTGGCGCTGCTCTCCTGTCCTGCTTGCTTCCTTGCGTCCCGCCGCGCCTGTCCCGGCCCTGCCTGATGGCCTCCCTCGACGTCATCCGCCCAGGCCCAACCCTTCTCCTGAAAAGGACGAGCACGCGCCCAGCGCTGCGCGTTGCTGCGCCTGCTTTCGAATCAGTGACGCACTCCGTGCGGGTCACGCTGCAGATTCTGCACCGCCTTCGTACTGTCGCGGTGCTGCGCGTGGTGCCTCCTCCTCCGGCTGACAGGACCTTGAAGTAACGCAACAGCTTCTCTGCTTCCTGCTGCTCACCTGCTCTCTTCGCTCGAATCGAGACAGATCCGACAGCAATTCGAGAATGTCCGCTTCGAACTACAGTGCGTCCCCCGTCCGCGATGGACCTCATGATCATGCGGCCCCACTTCCTCCCGAGACCGCCACCCGCTCCCTCCCCCTCCTCTGTGCCCGCGCCCGCCGCCGCTCTGACGCCCAGCAACGCCCGCAGCGCAAGACCCCTACCACCAGACCAAAGGCGAGAAGCTTGCGTCCCTAATCCCCGGCTCGCGCGCACACGAGGCGCGGCACCCTCGCTCGACCGGCCCCGCGCCCACGCACGCGCACGCGCACGCGCCCGGGACGACAATGACAACGACGCCGGGAGGGGCAGGGGCGGGCGGAGGAGGAGGGCTGGCGAGCAAGATTCCCGGCACGAAGGCGTACGAGGCGACGCACCCGCACCCGTCCTCCTCCTCCGCTGCGGTGATGGGGACGGGGACCGGGTCCGGGTCGGCGGGCGCGCCAAGGGGCGCAGCGGGGCTGGGATCGGGCGCGACGGGGGGTGGAATAGGGACGGCGGCGGGGACGGGGACGGGGACGGGCGGGGGCGTCGCGAGCAAGAGTGCGTTCGGGCGCTTCCTCTCTGCCCTGGTTCCGCTTCACCTTCCCAGTGATAAAGACTGACCTGGTCAAGGTACGCTTGGTCGCGCAGTCCCCGGCACGAAGGCGCATGCTGCGGCCCGTTCGTCCCGTTCTTCCTTTCCCCGCTCTCTTGTGCACGACTGACGCTTCTCCGCCACGCTCTCCCCATCCAATTTCTTTCTCGCCTCTCTTGCACGCGGGTACGCGGGCACGCTCACTGCACCCACAGATGACCACCACGCCACGCACGCGGCGCACGTCGCGGGCACGTCAGGGTTGCAGCCTGGCCAGCCGGGGACGACGACGACGACGACGACGACGACCGTGCCGAAGCCGAGTGTCGGTGACAAGGTTTCCGGTGCGTCTCTCGTCTCTGTTTTCGTCAAACAGTCCGCCTGACGGCGAGCGCGCGCAGGCAAGGTCGACGTTGCGATTGGGAAGGTCCGCCGCGCATTCCCCTTCCCCGTCCCTGTCCGTTCCCGCAGCACTGACACCCCCCTCACTGCACGCACGCACGCAGCTCACGCACAACCCGGGCAAGGTCGCGATCGGCGAGATCAAGCAGAGTGAGGGCAAGGCGGGCGTCGCGAACGCTGGCTTGGGCGGCGCTGGGCCAGGGATGGGGGTGGGTACGGGGGTGGCGGGCGGGCACACAGTCGCTGGGGCGCCGAAGCATGCTGCGGGGAGGTACTGATCCCGAGGGAGCTGTTCAGTGAGGTGGGGTGTACATAGTTTAGTTTCGTACGTGCTTGTTGTCCATAGGCTCGCCCGCCATACGTTATCGCCTGAATCGGTTGCGGCTGTTTATTCTCCTTTGTAGCCGCTAGCGAGCAGTTTCAGATCCGCAGCTGTTTCGTTTGTTCGCTGTTTCCCCGCCCAGTCGAGCTCTGAACGCTGCACCGCCTCGTCGCCTCATCACCCGGACGCGGCCGCAGCCCGCCCGCCCTGGCCCTCTCGCTCTTTCCTACCACTCGCATACAGACTCGACCGGATGAGCGACATCGACAAGCCGACGTCTAGCACCCGCGCGAGCCTCTCGTCGCTCCTTTCGCGTGCGAGCGACCGCCTCCCCGCCGTCTCTGCGCTCCCGCACCTCGCGTGCGTCACCCCTCTCCTCCCCCTCTCGCGCGCGCTGACCTCCCTCGTAACCGCCGTGCAGCCGCCAAGGCGCCGCCCGCGTCGACCCGCGCCAGCACCCCGAGACGCTCGCGCTCCAGCTCACGATCAAGGCGCTGAGCGGGTGCGTGCAGGACCGGGTCGCCCTTGCGCGCGAGGAGCAGGTCTTTGCCAAGCAGCTGTACCAGTGGAGCAAGGACGACCAAGGCGAGGATGTCGTCGATACGTGCGACCGGCTCGCGTGGATGGCGTTCAAGGGCAGCGAGCTCGAGCACGAGTGCGCGAACAAGGTCGAGGAGAGCAGGGCGCTGCTCAAGGACATTGTGCGGCGCGGCTTGGCTGTCCTGCGTTTGCTGCGAAGGATCCTAACCTGTGCCTGTGCGCACGCAGCGCAACATGGAGAACGACCTCGTCCCGCGCCGCCGCAACGCCAAGCAGCTGGCTACGCGCATTGCGACGCTCGAGAAGGAGGCGACCGCATCGAAGAAGACCGACAGCAAGCACGCCGAGCAGCTGTTGAAGCTCCGTGCCGAGCACGCCCAGCTCGAAGCCGAGAACGCGACGTTCGAGGAGTCGTTCGCGGTCCTCAAGCGCCAGAAGCTCCATGAGGCTTTCGCGATGCAGTTTGCCGCGCAGAAGGAGCTCGGCGAGAAGCTCGCCGTAGTCTCTGGGTACGGCGAGCTCCTCCTGCAGGGCATGGAGTCGCAGGGTGTCGGGAAGGACTACACTGGCAAGGTCCGCTCGGCGCAGGTCAAGGCCGAGCTCGAGGAGGCACTCGCTCGCTGGACTCCCAGAGCGACCCCTTTGCTCAAGCAGTCGCAGGACGGCGCGAGCCTGCTCAGCCGCAGCGACACCAGGTCCGCCCCTCTTTCTCCTCCTCTTGCCCGCCCTGGCTTACCCGCCTCGGACGGCCCGCAGGAGCTTTGGAGAGACGCACGCCCCAGAGCTGTCACAGCTCGACACGCACACCACCTCGTCCATGTCGCAGGCCTCGCACCCGTCCCCCGCTTCGCACCACATCCCCCACCCGCCGCCGCTCCCGACGCTCCACTCCGAAGCCGTCCTCGACACCTCCTTCTCGCACACTCGCTCGGTGCCGCCCATCCCGCCGCACCCTTCGTCGATCCCGCCGCCTCTACCTGCGCGTGGGCCGTCCCCCTCCCCCACGACCGCCGCTGCCGCCGCCGCAGCGCAAATCAACCTCTCGCCCGTGTCGCCCGTCCTGCCCTCCTCGCCGCCTCACGGCGTCCCAGTCGCCGTGGACCTACCCCCTCCCGGCGCAGACGCACACCCTGGTCTCGCGCCCGCTGAGCCAACCGTCGCCGAGACGGGCGCACCCATCGTCGGCACCGGCGGGCCCGCAAGCGGGGTGCTCAAGCCCCGGAGGAAGAGCGAGGCGAGCAGTGTCAGCGGCCCGACGCTCGGTGGCGCGAGCGAGGCGGGGAGCATGCCCGGGACGTTCGACCCCGCAAGCTGGGGCGGCGAGTCCCAGCCGCAGGCGCACGCGCACGTGCCCGGCGAGAGCGACCGCCTCCCGGCGTATGGCGAGGGCGACGACGAGGCGCACAGGGCGTGCGAGCAGGCCGAGGCGATCCTCGCGCAGGAGAGGGAGCGGAAGGCGGCCGGCGGGGGAGGGTTTGCCTGAGGAGGTCCGACGTCGAGCTGCGGTCAATTCGTTCTCTGTAGGTCCATCGTCGCGCTCACTCGCAGGTTCCGTCTCGTCCCGTTCCGTTCTGTTTCCGTGCACAGCAATACAGACACTTGTGCATAGTCGGTCGGCGGAGAGACTGCCCGTGAAACCGCAGATCTTACAACACGCGCAACAACAACCCCCGTCCCGGCCACTCTACTTCTTCCCGCCGCCGCCAAACTTGAACGTCCCGCCCTTGAGCGGGTCCTGCCTCTTCCCGCCCCTGCCGGCTGCGCCGCCCCTTGCTCCTCCCCTCGCTCCTCCCCTCGCTCCGCCCCGCCCGCCACCGCGGCCGCCCCGTCCCGGCTTGTGGAACGGGACGTTGCTCTCCTTTGCGTCCCCGAGCGAGCCGGAGCCCGAGCCCGCAGCGGCAGCAGCGGACGCCGCGACCGCCGCGTCGTTGGCGCCGACGGCGGCGATGCGCGGCATGAGGTAGCCCGGGACGTGCTTGAGGTGCGGCTGGACGCGCGACGGGTGCAGCGTCTTGTCGTGCCGGAGGAAGGCGAGGTCGCGGGGGTTGTCCTCGAAGTGGGCCTACACGCGCGCGGGAGGCAGGTTTAGTGGGAGGAGGAAAGGAGGGAGGGAAGGCGGGCGCACCTTGAGCTTCTCCGAGTTGAGCACCTCGTTCTTGATCTCCTTGACACGCGCCTCTCGCACTGCCGCCTTGGTCACGCTCCGCAGCCCGTCCTCCATGCGGTACCTGAACCCCTCGACCTGCTTCAAGTCAAAGCGGTACTCTTTGATCTCCTGCGCCTTGGCCCTCTGCGCCTTGTCGATCCTCGCCCACACCTTCTCATCGTACCGCGCCGTCTCGAGCGACACGTCGTTCTTCTTCTGCTTGCCCCACAGCGCGCGCGGGACGACGAACGACAGGCTCGTCCCCGTCCGGCCGGCGCGCGCCGTCCGGCCCACCCGATGCGTGTACGACCGCGCGCTGAACGGCAGGTCAAAGTTGATCACGCACGCGACGTCGACAAAGTCGACGCCGCGCGAGACGCCGTACTCGCTCGTCGAGGGCCGCGACGAGCCCGACGCGTCTTTGCGTTTCCGCTTCTTCGACAGCGCTGGCGCCGGCGCGTCCGCCTCGGCCTTCTTCGCGTCGTCGCCCTCGCCGGCAGGCTGCGTCGTGATGACTGCAAGGGCAAGTCGCGTCAGCAGCTGCGGGAGGAAGGAGAGGGGAGAGCAGAACGCACGCCCGGAGCCCTCCGCTTCGCCCTCCGCGCCCTCCTCCTCCTCGTTCGTATCCCGGTCGTGCCCCTCAAGCCCGCTCTCGTCCGTCGCAATGAGGTAGTCGAACACGCCGCGGTTGAATTCTTGCACGGCGTGGTACCTGCGCAGCAGGGCCACGAGGCATCAGCAGCCGCTGAGAAAAGTTCAGTGCGCGCGAGGAAAGGCAAGCGCACCGCGAGTTGAACGGCAGCTCGGCGTTGAGCACGCCACTCTTGATCCCGTACTTCTCCAGGAAGAGCTTGACGCGGTACCCGCGGTCCGTGTCGTTAACAAAGATAAGGCACTTGCCCTTGATGAGCTTGAGTTTGAGGATCACGTACAGGAGAAGGAACTTGTCCTCCTCGGAACAGCTGCACGAGCGGGAAGGCGGGTGAGCCGGGGTGCGGCTGAATGCGGGAGCATACGTACCGGACGCAGTACTGCGAGAGGTTCGCTAACTCGTCCTCGTCCTCCTCGAGCTTCAGCACGACCTGCGGGTACACAGAGCGTCAGCCTGGCCTGATGGAGAGGAACGAAAGGGAGAAACGGACGCACGGGGTTCCGCAGCACCACGCCCTTGAGCTCCTCCACCTCGCCCGTCAATGTAGCACTCATCAGGAAGCTCTGGTACACCTTGGGGAGGTTCCACGGCCCCGAGAGGATCGAGCGGATGTCCTCGCTCGAGTGGCCGTACGAGAGGATCAGGTCCGCCTCGTCAATGACGAGGTAGTCGAGGTACTCCAGATGTAGCGTCTGCGGGGTGCGAACTGTCAGCCTGTGTTGCTTGAGGTTCACAGAGAGGGCGCAGGGAACGCACCTCGGCGCGGAGGTGGGCGAGTGCTCGTGAGGGCGTTGCGACAACGATCTCCGGGCGGTCCGCAAGCTGCATCCTGTGTACGCGCATTCCCGACGATCAGCACACGTCTAAACCGAAACAGAGACCAGGAACGCACCGCTCAACCCTCTCGCCGCCGGTCGTCTTGCGCTTCTTGCGCCCACCCTGCTCGCCCACAACGTTCACAACCCTGATCCCGTCGCCCTCCGCCTCACCCAGCCCGAGCCCATCTACAAGCCTGGCGATCTGACCCCTGACCTGCTCTGCGAGCTCGCGCGTCGGGACGAGGACGAGCGCGCGCGTGCCGTCGAGCTCCCCGCGGTCGCGGCGCTGCAAGATCCCCTGCACGAGGGGGATCGCGTACGCGAGGGTCTTTCCGCTGCCGGTGCGTGCGCGGGCGAGGATGTCGCGCGAGCTGCTGAGCGCGAGCGGGATGAGGGTCGCTTGGATCGGAGTCGGGACGGGGAACGCGAGGGCGCTGAGCGCGCGGAGAAGCAGCGGGTGCAGCGACGGCTCGAGGTCCGCGAACGCGGGCTGCTTCGCTTTGCTCATGGCCGCGCCTCAGCTGCAAGGGTGGTGGGGAGCGACGAGCGCCGACCGGCGGAGGACGCTCGAGCTCGAGGCGAGCAAGGCGAGATGTGAATCTCCAACAACACACTCGTGCGGCTAGCAGCGGCCTTGACGGTGCTCTTCAGCTATGCTGGATTGCACCTGGAAGCGCCAGCCTGAAAGAAGGCGAGGACACCGCTCTCTCGCCCGCGCCATCTTTCCACCACTGATGAGGCGTTCATATCGGCGGCACTCGCTCTGATACTGCAGTTCGTGATTCTGTACATACCCCTGCAACTGGTCGACAGGGTACTCTATACGAGGAAGGCAAAGAGGGAGGATGTGGCGAGAAAAGGAGGGTAGAGGCAGTGGAGAGTGCGCCCGAGGGTCTGGAGAGCCACTTCATGCGGTCGGGTTAGTTGCGTACGAAAGGTAGCACGTCCAGGCGATGCCGGCGATGCTGCCGACGGGAACGCGGTACCTGGGAAAGGATTGGCCGTGTGAGCAGGGTTCACGCAAGAACGGCGCGACAGCAATGCGGCACGGTGGTCACGACGCTTCGATTCTACGACTCACCTCAAGGGAATGTACCGGAAGTTGAGGGTCTGCAGGTAGTAACCGTTAACGATGCCCAGTCCTCGATGACGGCGGAGCAAGCCGTGCGGATGGCTGCCCTTCGCTACAAAGGCAAAAGGGCGTACCTGCAGCAAGGGCCAGACCTGCCAGTTGACGAGAAGGATCGACCAGTAGTTGTTGCGGATCTTCTCGCGCGTCTCCTCACTATCGAGGCCTTCGAGAAGGCTCATCGAGAACAGGAAGATGAAGAGCGAAACGGGCGCACTGCGTTCGCGTTCCTCGTCAGCCACGTGCTCGAGCTTGCGAGAGACGGAACGAGAAGAGCAAGGGCGCACAGGCCAAGCTGGTCCGCCGCAACCCTCTTCGCAAGCTGCACCACGCTGATGGGCGTCTCCCCTGCCGCTGCGCCGCCCGCGCCCGCGCCTGCGCCCGCTGCACCACCGCCACGCTCAAGCCGCGAGCCCTTCGGGAGCTCCTTCTCGAGACCCGGTATCGGGTTGTCGACCTTGACCTTGGCCATCGTTGCCGGCTGGCCCGGGATTGCGCGCCGGAGGGGAAAATTGACTTCGAGGAACTCTACGTGTGGGAGTCGTGGTCAGCACAGGGACAAAGAGGGGGAGGACGAGGCAGACGCACTGTTCCATGCTCCACCGAGGGGGCCCATCGACGCGCCGAAGACGGCGAACCGCATCGTCCGCTCGATGTCGAATGCGAGCGAGGCACCGGTCTGCAGCATGTCATACCGCGCGAATTAGCGATGCTGCCGGGTACTACGCGACAGGCGCAGACAAGGAGGAGAGCCTTGACGCACCGACAAGCCGATCATCTGTGCGCTGACGTCGCCGATGGACATGAGGAGACCGTTGGCGACGCAGAGGGTGAGGTAGGGGCGGCGCTCGAAGTTGCGCGAATAGGTGCGGAGGAGGGCCGACATGCTGAAAGCGATGAGGTAGTCGCGAGGAGGCAGGTGGGAGAGGTGGGAAGGCGGGCTAGGTGGATGCCGCTCGGTAGGGTTTGCTCAAAAGGTGTTCTGATACTGCTGGCCTCGTATGACGGTGCTCTTGTGCGGTGACGGGCGAGGGAGTGCCCGTGCGATGATGAGGATCGAGTGCGACGAGCGACGAGTGAGGCGGGGTCGCGCTGGTCTGGGGCAAGCTGGCAGAACTAGTACGACTCTGCCCAGTATGCAGCAGCGGATAGTGAGCTGCAAGAGTGCGAGGGGTGCGAAGGAGCGAGGCCGACTGATGACGGAGGTTTCGACTTCGCCGCGACGAAGCTCGTCCTCACTCCGCTCGCTCTGGCTTCTCTTAAACTTGTTACCGTGAGCTCTGCTAGCCTCTGATGCCGGCCGACCTGCTCGGACTCCCCGCGCTCGAACCGACTGCTGCTCGAGAGGCGACCTCCTCTTCGCGCATCCGCGAAACCGGACTGGCCGCGGAGGGCTGTTTGCTCCTGAGTGTCTGCCTGCTCCCTGCTTGGCTTCGGCCCATCATTGCTGCGCGCACAACCTCGCTCACGAGCGCTCTCACTCGAGGAACGCAAGTATGAGCACCCGCAGCCGTGCGTTCAAGTTCCCTTTCCTCCCGCTGCATCGCCTCGTCCTGACCCCTTTCGCAATATGACAGACCACGCCGCTCGCTACCACCAGTATCGCGCCTCACGCCGGAGCACGGGTATGGGAGGAGCTTCCCCGGAGGACCTAGACGATGCGCCAGTACGAGCCTCTCCCTCCGCCCCCTCTCCTCATGATCGCCAACTCGCCCGTGGAGCAGGTCGGCACCTCGGATCGCTACCAAGACTATCACGTACACTGCTCTTGCCTTTCAAGCGAACCCCGCTAACCCGCCGGGCTTTCGCAGACGGAGGACGACGACGACAACCTCGGGCGCAACCCCTCTTCCCGCAAGCCAGCGTCCGCGTACGGGTCGACGCCCATGAACCTTCCGCGCAGGTCTTACACCGCCGATCTCGACAAGGAGCTGACGCGGAACAAGGGGCCCGTCAAACCCAAGAGGCGCGCTCATCCCTCCTTCCTTCCGCTCTTTGCACTGACTGCTGCCGTTCTCCCGCACAGCAAGCTCCTCATCACCGACCTCGACAACACGCTCTTTGGCCCGTCTGGCGACGGTGTCATCGCGCGCCCGTACCTCAGGACCTTCATGCGCTACATCATGCACCCCGGAACGCCCTATGCGTTGGCGATCTGGACCTTCTCCGGGAGGATGTACGGGATTGCGCATTTGCGGCAGGTCGGAATGGGCAAGGTATGCCTCCCGCTTCTTCCTTCTTCGGGACGTGAAAGCAGACTGACCGAGCCCCTGGCAAGTAGTACCTCTTTGACTCGGACGACCGCCTCAACCCGAAGAAGAAGCCCGGCCTGCTCGCTATCTGGGGCTACGAGGACAGCGGCTTCCTCGCCAACGGGCGGATGGCTGCGGGTCGGGCGCTCAAGGATCTCGATCTCGTGCGCCACCCCTCCCGTCTCACGCCTTCGGTCCTGGTCTCTGACTAGTTCGTGCCTGTAGATGTGGGAGATGCTCAACGTAATGACTGGCCCGGACTGGAGCGCGCTCAACTCGCTCATCCAGGACGACCAGGCCGTCAACGCCCGCGCCCAGCCCGACTCGATCGTCAACTGCCCCGTCTTCACGTGCAGGTCCCCCGACGACGACTTTCTTCTTGCGCAGATCGGCGTCCTCGACGAGCTGTGCGTCCTCCCCGCTCTCTCCGCTTTCAGCGCGCTCTGACGAAGAGCGGGAAGCGCGACCGCGTCGAACATTGCCGCCGCGATCAAGCTTCGCGACCTCGAGCACGGGATCCCCTTGCAGGCGCTCGACGGGTACGTCCAGCGCGCGATTGAGGTGTGCAACGCGCTGGGAATCAAGGTCTCGAGGGGGACGGCGTACCCTGATCCGGGTTCGTCGCGCTTCTTCCTTTGCCTCCCGCTTTCCCACCTCCTGTTCACTCTCTGACCACCGACCTGCGCTCGTGACACCTCGCCTTTGCGAGACTGAATGAGCACATGACTGACGCGGTGCGCGAGCGGGAGCAGCCGTCATCGACGATCTCAAGGACAACGCCCGCCCGGCGGGACCTCCGCACGATGCGGCTGACGAGCCCGCCTGTGCGCCCTCTCTCTCTCTCGCTCCTCCATTTCTCTTGTCCCTACTCACATGGCCATCCTCTCGCCGTCCCGCAGTCCTTCACCCTGGCGCGCTTCCCTTCGTCCACCCGTCTCCGAAGCGCACCGCGACGGGGATGACGCTTGCGCCTTCGGCACTGTACGAGTCCGAATGCGCGGTCCCGAGCAATTCGGGGCGGGTCCGCAAGCCGCTCGTGATATTCGACCTGGACGGGACGGTGCGCTCCTCCCATTGCCTCTGCGCGGACGAAAGCAGGCTGATCAGGGAGGGGGGCGACAGCTCTACACCCGCTCGCCGCAGCACCTCGAGCATATTCCCGCCGGCGAGCCCTCGGGCAGGCCGTACCTCCGCTCGTTCCTCATGTGGCTGCTCCGGCCCGAGTCGCCTTGGAGTGCGCCTTCCTCCCCTGTCCTCCGCGCGCTGCCGCCCTGACTCTCGAGATGCCGCCGAGCAGCGATGGCCATCTGGACCGGCTCGCAGAAAGCTACGGCCGTGCAGTGCCTGTACGAGCTCGACCTCGGCCTTGTCGGCCCCAAGCTCGTCGGCGGCGAGGCCGAGCTCCTCCACCCCAAGCTGGTCGCGCTCTGGGCGCGCGAGGACGTCGGGCTCACGCCAAAGGATTTTGTGAGCTACGTCGCGATCGTCAAGGATCTGGACAAGCTGTGGGCGTACTTGGTGCGTCGGCGCGGCTCCTCCTCCTTCTCTCGCTCGCGCAGAGCCGCTCGTGTTGGCTCTCGCATACGCTGCGAGTTGTAGGGGCTGGCCACTGAGCGGTTTCCCGCGGACAGGCCAAGAAGCATCTCGGGACGTTCGACCCGTCGAACACGGTCATGGTGGACGACACGCCGATCAAGCTGCGCGCGCAGCCCTCGTCGCTCATCGCCGCGCCGACATATGGCTACCCGCTCGGGCCCTCGACCTACACTGTCGCATCGCAGCTCGACTCGTTCCTCCTTGCGCTCGCGGACATGCTAGACGAGCTGTCGCCGCAGAGCAACTTTGCCAACTTTATCCCCCGCCAGGGGTGGAACAAGGTCATGGGGCGAAGGGAGATGACGGAGAGAAGGAACGACGGGATTCAACTCCTGGAACGCGCGGGCGTGCTGGTCGAGGCGGAGGCGAGGGGCCTGATCCCTGGGACGGAGCCGAGCGGGAAGGACGACGGCGGGAGGACCGCGAGGAAGGGCGTCACGGGTGCGGCGCCGCTCTGTCTACTGTCCTATCACGTGAACTGGGACGAATGCATCTGCCAACCAATCGCGGCCAGCGTCTGGCCCAGTCCCGCGCTCATCTCTGTGCACTCGCTCACCCTCCCCTTCTCGCCCTCGCGCCGCAGTCTTCCGCACCACACCAACCTTGACCTCCTCTCGCGCCCCTCTCACGTTCGCGAACCTCTCTACCGTGACGCGCAGCCGCGCTGGCAACCACACCGACGTTGCCTCGGACACGGACCACCCCTCGCCGTCGCCGTCGGGGGAGGACACGAACACGACGACTTCGAGCGTCGACGGAGATGTGAACGATGCGGCGGAGGAGGCGAACAAGGCGGCGAGGAATTCGGCGAGTGCGGCGAGGAAGAGCGGCGGGAGGCGGTAGAGCAGTGGGAGGGCGAGGAGGCTGTGCGGGTTCTGCGCGCGATGTAACGACTAACCACTCTGGGATCCCGTGTCTATCTGTTGCCTGTGCATAACATCGCGATCGGAACTTGTAAGCCGGCGGGAGACTCGGGGAGAAGACGGAAAGCAGCTTGAGAAGGTGGAGGGTCCCAGTTTCTCGTGCGCCTCTGGCTGCTCTTGCGTGCCACCGCCCTCGCTCACTACCGCCACAGCTTGCCTGTCAAAGCACCTGCGGGTGCGGAAGACGCTAAGGACACCTAACAAGGCACTTCGCCTTCCTGGCGAAGGCTACCTCCTCGTCACACTCTTGCTCGTTTTCTCTTCCTGTCATGGAATGCGTTGGCCTGTCCCGCTGCGCGTACATACATAAGGTCGAGACGGCATCGTCGCTCGCATGCTGGGTCGGATCCGCGCGTCTCATTTCGGCCACGCGATGCGCGTGAATGCGGGGGCGCGTTGCGCCGTGAAAGGGGTGTTTGGTGGGAGCGGAGGAAGGAATGGGAGGGAGGCTCAGTAGGCCCTGCACGCGGAAGGCGCCTCTGATAACGTCAGCTATCCTCTCGAGGCGGTGCTCGCTGTGAGAGGAGAGCGGCTCCTGTTTCCGGCGATGACCCCGCGGCGCTGGGGAGAGACCGTCGCGCTGTCTCCTCCTCGCCACGCTCACCTGCTTGCAAAGCACTGCACGCGGTTAGAGCATCCACGCACAACTGCTCTGCCTGCCTCTGCGCCTCGCCCGCATCCGTCGCCGCCTCCTACGCCCCTTGCGCGTCTCCTCCCCAACCTCGACGCGCCCTCCTCGTCGCCACGCGCCTGTCTTGGCTTTGGGCGCGTTTGCAACAGCGACAGAACTCATGGCACAGTCATCTTCGTGCGCTCGATCACGCTTTTGCATACCCAGTGCCGCGCTGACCCTCGACCCTCCCCAGTCCCCCCGCGACCGCTGCCGCGCTCGCTCCAGCCCTCACGCCGCGGTCCAACGGCCTGTCGCGGTCTGCTTCCGTAATTGTCACCTCCAGGCGGCCATCCCTTCGCGTTGCTCCCGCTAGCACCCAGCCACACCCTCCTCGCCGTGCGTCTGCGCTCCTCTTCCGTGTCTGGACTAGTCGGCCCTAGTTCGCACCGCTGACGTTTCTCCCACGCACCGCAGCCCTCACGTTCGCCCTTCCGCCGCCCACCGCCGCACACAGCCACAGCGCCGCATCGCCGACAACGCCGTCAATCGAGCGCGGCAACCCGTTCGCCAACGTCGGGACGAGCCCCACCTCGTTCTTGAACCGCCTCTCGCGCAAGCTCTCCCAAGGCAGGACCCACCTCGTCCGTCGTGTGAGCAAGGGCGCCAAGGGTACGACGAGCCCGACGGGCAGCAAGGCTGTGTCGGTGCACATTGCCGACAAGGAGAATCGCGGGAGCACTAGCGCGGCCGACGGCTGTGCGGCGGCGCAGCAGAGCGCCAGTACAAGCGGGCTCAAGCGTGGCATGCGCGTCTCGGCGACAACGATGCGCCGCAGCCGGAGTGAGGGAAAGCGCGCGCCGCGGGTGCCGAACGAGGAGCAGAAGATGCAGGAGCTCGTCGCGCGCGCGAATGGGTATATCGAGGTGCAGCTGCCAGAGGGTGCGGGTGAGACGGGCACAACGACGGCGGACGGGAGGTCGCACGTCGGGTCGTACTTCTGGAGCGACAGCCTCGGCGTCTGCTGGGACGGGCGGGAAGAGGGTGCGTTTGCTTCCTCTCCTTCGTTCCAAGTCAGGTTAACGCGACCGCTCCACAGTGCGCCCCGACACGACCTTTGCCTTCCAACGCTACACTTCCAATTCCGACGTCCTGGCCCAGCGTGCCGTCTTCGCCTCGACACTTTCCTCTTTCCCGCCGCGCCCACCGCTCCGACCGCGTACGCCCGAACCCACTCCCGCGAGCAAAATCATCGCCGAGTACCGCGCGACGCACAGCCCTATCGCGCCGAGCGTGAGGTCCCGCACGGCGAGCGACGCAGAAGAAGGCGATGGCGGGCAGACCGCGTTCGCGACGCCGATGGCGCATCCGCACGCGCTTACGCCACTTGCGATGGAGTTCACGACGCGGCCATCCTCGCCGCCTGCACTCGCGCCGCTCAACCCGTTCGCTGCACCGTACGTGCCGCAGGAGTATGGCTCGACCGCCGCGTCACCGACCTCGCTCGCCTCCCCCTTTTCCACCACCGCCGCCGCAGTACACCCGGCGCGCTCGTTCGCCTCCTCCTCGGCGTCCTCGGCGCTCAGCGGGCCGGAGGAGCGTTTCCGCTTTGGCAGTGGAAGCGAGACGCGCGCGGCGGGGCAGCAGGCGGGCTTGGGCGCCCACGCGAGGGAGGACAGCGCGACCAGCTTGGAGAGCATGGGCGCGCCAGCGGTGCGGGATGCGGAAGCGGGAGATCTCAAGGCACCCGTTCCGCGCGCGCACGATGCGATGCAGCGCTTCCAGCTGGTCGACGACGGGCCGGTCCCGTACCCCGCGGCGGAGGACGCCAGCGGGGTTGGAAATGCGGACGCGGCGAGCTCGCTCGGCGGCGGGGAGGAGTGGCAGGAGTGCGAATGAGCGCAGCCATTTGCTGTTCACTTTGCCGCTGTGGGTGGTGGTCTTTCGTCTTTCGGTCTTTCGGTTCTCAAGGGTTTTACGGTTCCTTCTCCTTTTTCTCTTCCCGCCTTGTCCCTCTCGCTACGAGTTCTACGACCCGCACGCACCGCATCCGCATTGCAGACACTCTTCTCCCACCTCTCGACTCGCCCAGACACTCGCGCTCGTTGTATCCGTGCCATCGTTGCACGCCCCTCCTCCTCCTCTGCACGCCCCGTATGTCTCCCCGTGGTTGTAACTGCCAAGCAAGCGCATAAAGCAAGCTTGGAACAAGTGGCTGCATTCGTTTCTGCTCGAGCGTCGCGGCAACTGGGAGGGAGGCGGAGAGGCTGTACAGTGAGTGAAGCGAGTCTCTGCGATGCAATTCAGCTTGGGCGAGGGTGACAGAGGGCATGGCGTGGTAGCCGACGGCCTCGTCCGGCACACCAACGGAGAAAGCAGAAGCGACGTCGCACGCGGACTTGACGCGAACCGCTTGAAGCGACGAAGTGAGGGTTGACTCTCTCGCCGTCTCGCGCTCGACCCTCAGCTTCTTTCTGGGCGGAGAAAAGCGCTCGCTCTCTGTCTCTCCAGCTGCTACCGACAGCGCACCTCGCGCGCACACCGGATGAGCGCCATCCTCGGCGGAGTGCTACGCGCCGGGACGGGCGGAGGCGCCGCGGGAGGGTCCAGGGGGAGCGCGAAGAGCGCGATGCATGGCTCAGTGCGCCTCCCTTTCCTCTGCGAAGGTGCACGTGTCCCCATGCTGACCCCTTGTGCGGGTGCGGGAGCAGGCGCGCAACATCAGCTCGGGGAGAGGACACCTCGGAGAAGCGCAGAAGCGGTCCGTCGAGCTCGAGCGGCAGCGTGTGCGTGTTTCTGCTCTCTGTGCGCGCGGGGAAGGAGAGCTTACTGACGACCTGGCGCGCGTGCAGGACCTAATCATGACCGTCCTCGAGGCGCACCCCTCGGCGCGCGACTCGCGCTTCTACCTCCGCAACTTTGACCCGGCGACACGCCCGAGCCGGCAGGAAACGGCCGTCAAGGCTGCAAACGGCGAAGCGGAGAAGCCTGCGTTCCCGCTCTTCGACCAGGAGACGCCGACCACGGCGTTCTCGCGGTCCATTCCGACCGCTTCGTCCGCCGCCTCGACGGGCACGACGACGGGGACGACGCAGACCGAGTACAAGGGTAGAACGGCGTTCGCGGACGAGCTTCTCTCCTCCCCAGCGAGCCGGCACACCGCGCTCGTCAAGGTGCAAGGCCCGTTTTCGGACCGCCAGCTCGAGTCCATTGCCGAGGGCATGGTCTACCTCAAGAAGCTCGGGCTCGTGTCGATCATCGTCATGGACAATGAGCAGTGGCGCGAGGAGGAGCGCCACATCCACAGCCTCGACCTCCCTGACGAGGACCGCAAGCAGCACGTCGTGCGCCTCCGCGCGCGCATGAAGCGCGAGACGATCCGCTTCAGCGACATGCTCGAAGCCAAGGGGGGCGCGGCGCGCCCGCTCCTCGAGGGTGTGCTCTGCGTTAAGGGCGCCGCGTTCGAGGACACCTGGGCGCCGATTGCGTCGACGAGCGCGCAGCCGTACGAGGCGGCCAACACGGCCGACCTGTTTGTCGACTCGCTCTCGGGTATCCGGAACGCTGTCCGCCAGGGCGAGATCCCCGTAATCCCGCCCATCGCGCTCGACGCGGCGTGCTTCTCGCTCTGTGTGCCCGCCAACGACGCCGTACGCGCGATCGCATCTGGCCTGGCGGATGCCGAGCGCCGCACCGGATTGCGGTACGAGGCGGACGCGAGGCTCGACAACGACGTCGACCTGACGCCGGTGCGCCTGATGATCATCAACCGCGAGGGCGGGATCCCCTCGCCCGCGCGCGGCGGCGACCCGCACCTGTCGATCAACCTCGAGAGCGAGTTTGACTACATCAACAAGACGTTCATTTGGCAGCGGACGCACCCGACGGCGCTGTCGAACCTCACCCTCATCCGGGACTGCCTGTCGGACCTCCCGCGAACGGCGTCGGCCGTCCTCGTGTCGCACCGCTCGCCGCGCTCGCTTATCGCCAACCTCATCACCAACAAGCCTGCACACTCGCCGTCGCTCGCGCACGATCTCCTCCCGCGGCGCAACATGGCGCACCAGCCGACGATCGTCCGCCGCGGCCTGCCAATCCGCGTGTTCCGGTCGATGGCCGACGTCGACGAGGATGCGCTCACGCGCGTCCTCGAGGCCTCGTTCGGCAAGGAGCTCGACCGCGCACCGTTCTACGACCGCCTGAGGCGCGACCTCGACTTTTGCATCGTCGCAGGCGACTACCAGGCCGTCGCGATCGTGACGAACGAGCGCGCGCGCGACCCGCTTACAGGCGAGGTCCTCGTCGACGACGAGACGGGCGCGCCGAGCGCGCCGATCGCCTACCTCGACAAGTTTGCCGTCCTGCCCTCGCTCCAGGGCGACGGGACGGTCGACTTCCTGTGGGGCGCGCTCCGCGACGAGTCGTGGGGTCTCGGACTCCTCGACGCGCTTAACCCTAACGTCGGCGGACTCGGCGGGCAGGGTATCGCGCGCGACTTGGTGTGGCGCTCGAGGGCCAACAACCCCGTCAACAAGTGGTACTGGGACCGCGCGACGGGCTTCTTCAAGATCCCACCGCCGCCGGGGAGCGAGGTCGGGTTCGCGCTGTTCTGGTGCGAGGCCGAGGACCGCGTGAGCGAGTTCATCAGGGGCGAGAGGGAGGGGAGGAAGGTCCCGGCCGCGCCGGAGAAGCTCACGAGGTGGACCCCCGTCCTGAGCCAGATCCCTTCGTGCTGGAAGTGAGCCGCGGCGGGCAGATGTACGCGCCCACAACTATTCGCATCCGCATGACTCGCAGCTCTCCGCATCGGGTTTGTCTGTCTGGAGCGAGTCTGCAAGCGCCAAGTCGTCTCGACCAGCTTCCCGCCTTGCATGCCCTCTGGCCTCACCACATTCGCACTAACGCGGAGAGGCCGAGCGCACAAGGAGAAGATCTCGTCGACCGTTATTCCTTTTCGAACGCGACGGTTGTGATGCTCGACCCGGTGCTCCCGCCAAACTGGAAGCTTGCACGCGGGACGTGCGAATGGAGCTTGAGGCCTTTTTGGGTGAACGGAGGTTCAGCATAGCACGGAGATCGGCAGCGGCGGAGGGTGGGAGGATAGGGGAGGAAGGGCGGCGGAGGGAGAAGGAGGGAGGGCAGGAGGTCGGAAGGCGAGGAGGCGGAAAGGAGGGAAAGAGCCTATTATCGAGGAGACGCACCTGTTTCGGGCGTCACAAACGCCTGCTCCAGCTCTTTCTGCGTCCAGTTGCCTGTGCGCACCCTCCGGATCAGCTCATCCCGACTAACAGGGAAGACACCCGCCTGCGACGGCGACGCACACGATGTGATCAAGAACAGCCCGCCCTTGTGCAGCAACCGCGCAACGCTCGCGACATACAGCTCCTGGAGTGTTCGGCCTTGGCGCAGCTCGTCGCTCAGGCAGACGGCGTCGTACGTGCCCTTGTCCGTGACGAGGTCCCACTGCTCGCCCTCCGGGAGGTCGGTGACGTGCGGGACGGGGCGCGAGAGGGCGACGTCGAGGATGTCGGCGGTGTAGAACGAAGGCGGCGGGGTGGCGACGGTGGGCTCGGTGGAGGAGAGGCGCGAGGAGAGGATCGAGCTGGCGAGCTCGATGGACAGCGGCGAGTAGTCGACGCCGGTGAGGTTCGTGTACCCCGCTACGGAGAAGGCAAACAAGAGCTGGCCATTGCCGGTGCCGACTGTGGGGCGTCGATGAGCGGGTCAGCCTGAAGAGGTGGGCTCAGATGCGCGTGAAGGGGGAGGGAGGGCGCACCGTCGAGGATCCGCCCGGCCAGATTGGGGAAATGCTCCTCGGCCCACTCGACCATGTCCTGCGCTGCGTCCTCGCCGAACCTGCGGGCGAGCCCTGCTTGTCAGCCCGACCTCGCCTAGACGGGGGGGGAGGGGGAGAGGGCGACGGACCAGACCTCGCCCTCGTCGCCGATCTCGTTGAACATCTTGACCTCGCGCTCGTACACCTGGGTGTTTGCCATCCGGATGAGCCCATACATGCGCACCCTGGTGCGGGAGAGAGAGAGAGAGGCAGAGCGGGGAGACGGACCTGGTTCCAGTGGTCCTGGGTGCCGAGGCGCGAGGGCGGGAGGGGTGCGCCGAGCTCGGGTGCGTCGCCGGAGGCTGCGAGGTCAGCCATGGCCTGCTTGAGTGCTTCGCTTGCCATGTCCGTCGTCGTCGCTGTGTGGGCCGGGAGAGAGGGCGACAGCGGCGGCCGCGGAGGAGATGAAGAGCGGGCAGCGCATCTCGCACCTCAGAGTCCCGTTCGAGCGTCACAAAAGCATTTCGTACAGCTTGACACACACTCTGCTGCCCTCTGCGCTGCCCTTGTGCGCGCCGGCGACATTTCGATCTGCGCCATCGCGTGCTCCCCCTCTCTCCTCGCTCCCCGCCCCTTCGCTCGCCCGCTCCACTCTCGTGAGTCTCGCCGACATACGCAGCGCGTTCGCCTTGCTGTGCTCGGCCATCAGCCAGCTTGCCCGCGTCCGACGAACTCGCGCCGGTCGCTGTGCACCCTCAACGGCGCCCGTTCAGCGACGATGCGCTGCAGCATGTCAAGCGCGTTCCTGCCCAGGGTGGCACGGGACGGTTGCCTCACCATTTAAAGAAGGGGACTGGCGCGCTTGGCGCGGCGGGGCTGTTGGCTAGGGCCGAAGGTATGGATGGCGGCGCGAGTGGGAGGTTGCGCCGGGGAGGAGGGGAAGCCTCAGGCTGGTCGTGCCAGACAGCGGTTGGCCCAGCGTGACCCCAAGGTATCCGAAGAGTATGCCGATCAGCGCCTCTGACCGCCCCCACTCGCAGCTCCCCCCTTTCCCCCTCCCTCCCTTCCTCCCTTCGCCATGTCCGCCCCGAACTCGACCTCGGTGCCCGTCTCGCAGAACATTGTCTGGCACGAGGGTGTCTCGCAGCAGCAGCGCGAGGAGCTTGTCGGCCAGAAGGGTGTCACCATCTGGTTCACTGGCCTGTCGGGTGTGTCCCTTCTCTTTCCTTCTCCTCTGTCGAACCCGCGATTGCTTACTCCTGTACTCGCCCGCAGCTTCGGGCAAGTCGACCCTCGCTTGCGCGCTCGAGCTTGAGCTCCTCCAAAAGGGCAAGCGCGCGTTCCGCCTCGACGGCGACAACGTCCGCTTCGGCCTCAACAAGGACCTCGGCTTTTCGCCCAAGGACCGCGAGGAGAACATCCGCCGCGTCGGTGAGGTGCGCCGCCTGTTCCTCTCCCTCCGTGCCGCCATCGCCGCAACGCTTTGCCGTTGCCTCCCGTCGCACAGAACACTGACGCGCTCCAGCCCCCGCCCGCTTGCAGGTCGCCAAGCTCGTCGCCTCGTCGTGCACCACGACGCTCACGGCCTTCATCAGCCCGTACCTGGCGGACCGCGCGCTCGCGCGCAAGATCCACGACGAGAGCAACATCCCGTTCCTCGAGGTGTTTGTCGACGCCCCGCTCGAGGAGGTCGAGAAGCGCGACCCGAAGGGCCTGTACGCCAAGGCGCGCGCGGGCGTGATCAAGGGTGCGTTTCGTCGCCGGCGCTCGGAGTGCCTTCTCTTTCCAGGGGCGACTGGCCAGCTCTCAAGCCTGCTTCCTCCGCCTGCGCGGCCTTGCACAGGTCACTGACGCCCCTCCCTCCCCCTCCTTCTCTTCCCGTTCCCTTTCTCGCGCGCGCGCGCGTGCGACACGCAGAGTTCACTGGCATCTCGGCGCCGTACGAGGCGCCCGCCGCGCCCGAGCTGCACATCAAGACGGCCGAGGTCGACATCCCGACCGGCGTCAAGATCATCGTCGACTACCTCGAGAAGAACCAGTTCATTTAGAGACACCCGCGGGAGGCTTGCTTGGAGGGGATAGAGAGAGAGAGAGAGAAAACGGGGTGTATTGCACTGAGATCCGACCCGGGCGTTGGCTGGACGGGAGAGAGAGCGAGCCAAACGGGAGACGGAAGGTCCTTCGCTTGCTCGCTTGGTATGCCTCTCTCGCTCAGCCCACACTCCTGCTCCGAGCTGGGGACAAATGCCAGAGTCAACGGTGGAAGACGTTCTTCCAAGCCGAAGAGGCGAAGATGCGAGCGGTGCATTGCGTCTACGAGGGAAACCGTTGCTGCTGAGGGTCGTCGAGGGAGTACAACATGCAAAAAAAACCAAAATGGGGGGGGAACACCGCGAGCGAGCGAGCGAGCGAGCGAAAGAGGGGAGAGAGGGGGGCCTCGCGCGTCTAGACGGCGGGGACGGAGCCCGCCACCGCGAGCGGACCTTCGGCGGGGACGAGGTTGCCATACGAGTCGCGGCGGGCGCGGCTGCTCACCATCGTGGGAAGCGTAAGATACTGCACCAACGGGAGAACTGGCCTCGAGGAGGAGGGAGGGGACGGAGGAGACTACGCACAAAAAGGTGTAGCTGAGCGTGACCTCCCTGACGTCCTTCATGAGCGGGTCGTCGACAAAGTCGCGGTCGATAAAGAAGAAGACGGGGAGGTCGACCTCTTCGCCCGCGAGGAGGCGCTGCTCCTCAAAGCAGAAACACTCGACTTTGGCAAAGTAGGGCGCGATCTGGTTTCGCGGGGTCCGTGTCAGCGGCAAAGAGAAAAAGGGAAGAGCCTGGAGGACGAAGTGCAGACGTTGTTGGGTGTCACGTTGTAGGTTGCGATCCCGATAATGTCCTCGTCCGAGTGATTGGTCGCGGTGTAGAACGCGAGGGCGGTCTCTCCCGGGAGGACCTTTACGTCGCGCTGCTGTGGCTCGAAGGACCAGGGGAGCGAGTCGGACGAGTCTGCGTTGAAGGTGACGCGGATGCGGCGGTCCAAGTCGGTGCGGGGGACGAGGCGGTCGGGGACGAAGCGGGACTGGTCGGTCTGCGGGGTGCCTGCGTACCCGGTGGTGGAGCAGAAGACGCGGTAGAGGGGCACGGCGAGGTAGGAGCCGGCGGTGACGACGAGGATGGTTGCGGCCGAGTAGAGGAGGAGGGAGCGGTTGCGCTGGCGGTAGTGCTCCTGACGCGCCCGCTGGTACGCGCTCTGCTGCGCACTCGGCGGTGGTGCCCCTCCGGTCGACGCTTGCCTGCCTTGAGGGTGGAGTCGGGGAGCGGGCGGACGAGCGAGCGGGTGCGGGCGGAGCGGGGTGAGGAGGGGCGAGGGGGTCGCTCGTGGGCAGAGGGTGCGGGTGGGTGCGACGCGGGGCAGTGCCCGGTGGAGCATGGTCATCTCGAGGTACTCGCCTGTGCTACTGCCGGTGGTAATGCAGGGCAGCGCAGAGTGCGCCCGTTCTCATCAGGGGCCCTCGTGCGTTCGCGTGGATTCCCTGATTACAACAGCTTACTGGCGCAAGGCAGCCATGCCCCCGCGACGCGACTACAACCACGCAGCCCGCAAGCGCACCGCGACCCTCCCCGCCAAGCTCCGCACCGAACTCGAGCAGCTCGGACACCTCCCCGCCAACTCGGCCCACAAACGCCTCTCCCGCAAGGACCGCCGCAAGCAGGAGCGCAACACCCCGAAGCAGCACCGCGCACAGCACTACAACGCAAAGAAGCGCACCCGCAACGACGACGACGACGACGACGCCGGCGCACCGCCACTGCCCTCGACCAGCACCGCCCCTCCGCCGCAACCCGCCCCGAAGCGCACAAAGCGCGCACAGCACGACCCCGCACCCGCACCCGCACCGGCACCCGCACCAGTCAAGAAGCAGACCGCCCTCGAGCGCCTTGTCGAAAAGCAGGACCGCGGCAATGGGCCCGACCCCGCGACCCGCAGGTCCAAGGCCCTCTCGGACGAGGACCGCGAGATCGCCTGGCTCGAGGCAAAGCTCGGCATGCAGCGCGGGTTGACCAGTGCAGAGAAGGGCAAGATGCGGAGCGAGTTTGACGAAGACGGGCTCGGAGGTGCGCTTCCTCTCCCTCTTGCTCTTCCGCAGACACCCATACTCATGGTCGCGCTCTTCCCCTCGCAGAGCTCTTTGACGGACTTGGCGATCTCGAGGGCGCAGCGTTCGGAACCTCGAAGAAGGCGCGTCCCTCTCCGTTACTCCTCTCGTTCTCCCGCTTACCGCCCGTGCATACGCAGAACTACGCCAAGCTCCTTGCCTCCGCCGACGACCTCGACCTCGACCTCCCCTCCGACTTTGACCCGGCCGAGCTCGACTTCCCCTCCGGCTCCGAGGACGAAGAGGAGGACGAGGACGATGAGGCGTTTGGCGAGTTTGGCGTTGACGACGACGAGCTCGTCGACCCGAGCGACGACGACGACCATGCCGAAATGGGCGAAATTGGGAGTGCGGGAGAGGGCGACGATGAGGAGGCGGGGGTGTTCGATGAGGACGACGATGGCGAGTTTGGCGGGATCGACCTCGACGAGGACGAGGAGGACGCAGAGGAGGATGGGGCGCCGCGTGCAAGCGGGAGCGGCCCCAAGTCGGTCCGGTTCGCAGACGACGCCGATTTCGCGCCTATTCCGCTCGAGTCGGCGGCGGCACCCGCTGCAGCCGCGCCCGCGGCGGGCAAGTACGTCCCGCCGCATCTGCGCAAGGCCGCCGCGGAGCCTGCGTCTGCGCCAGAGCCGGCTGCACCTTCTCTCAAAGCGCCACCCGAGGACCCGCGCCTGCGGCGGCAGCTCCAAGGGCACCTGAACAAGCTTTCGTCCACCAACATGGGCGCGATCGTCGACGCTCTCCAGGGGCTCTACGGGTCGCACCCGCGCGCAGTCGTCAGCAGCACGCTCACGAATCTGCTGCTGACGACGCTCGCGGACCGCGACTCGCTCGGCGACGCGTTTGTCGTCACGTACGCGGCGCTGTGCGCCGCGCTCTTCCGCGTCGTCGGCGTCGAGTTCCCCGCGGGCGTCCTCTCCCGCGCGGTCGAGATGCTCGACTCGGCGCTCGCCGCGCACGCGCACACGGCGCACGGCCCGCCGACGGGCGAGCCGGGCGTGCTCACCGAGGAGGAGGGGTTCGAGGGCCGCCCGGGCAGCAAGCAGGCGCTCAACCTCGTCGGGTTCGTCAGCGAGCTGTACAATTTCGGCGTCGTCCACTGCGCACTCGTGTACGACCTTGTCCGCACGCTCGTGCAGAGCGGGATGGGTGAACTCGAGGTCGAGCTGCTCAGCCGGATCGTCAAGCGTGCGTCTCGCGCTCTCGCTCCTCTTCTGGACGGTGCTGATAAATCGCATGTGAGCGCTCAGGTTGCGGTCAGCAGCTCCGCTCGGATGACCCCTCGGCGCTCAAGGAGATTGTCACGCTCGTCAAGCAGAAGACGGCGGGGGTCGACCCCTCCTCGATCAAGTGCTTCTTGTTCCCCCTTCGTCTGCCCCCCCTGCTCCACTGATCATCTCCGCCGCTGTGCACAGCTCGCGCACCCGCTTCATGCTCGAACAGCTCACCAACCTGAAGAACAACAAGCTCAAGCCTCCGGGCGCAGACGGCGCGGTCGACCACCACACGCCGCTCCGCCGCTTCCTCACCAGCTTGAACAAGAAGCGCGCGAGCGGCGCCGCCCCCGAGCCGCTCCGCGTCGGGCTCGCCGAGCTCCGCGACGCCGAGAGGCGCGGCAAGTGGTGGCTCGTCGGCGCGGCGTGGGCGGGCGACCCGCTTGCCGAGCATGCGGCGGGCGGGGGCGGCGCAACGCAGGGAGGCGAGGCGAAGGCCGACGACGAGCTCGCGAGGCTCGCGAGGAAGCAGGGCATGAACACGGATGTGCGCAAGGGGATTTTTAACGTGCTGATGAGCAGCGAGGTGCGTCCCCGCCCGCTCCTCCTTCTCTTCCTGCTCGCGGACAGCAACGCTGAGGACCTGGCCGACTCGCAGGATTACATCGACGCGTGCGACCGGCTACAGCAGCTGGGGCTGTCGGACGTGCAGCAGCGCGAGATCGCGCGCGTCCTCCTCCAGTGCTGCGGCAACGTGCGTTGGCCCTTCCCGCATCGGTTTGCGCGACTGCTCCGCTCACGCTCACGCTCACCCGTCCGTACGCACGCGCGCACACAGGAAAAGGCCTACAACCCGTACTACACCCTCGTCGGCGCGCGCCTGTGCGCCTCGTCGCACTCGTTCCAGATCACGCTCCAGTACCTTCTCTGGGACTTTGTGCGCTCGCTCGGCGAGTCGAGCGTCGGCGGCGAGGAGATGGTCAAGAACCTGGCGGACAGCACAGCGGCGGCCACCGGTGCGGGCGGGGACGTCAGCGAGCGCAAGATCGCGCACACGGCGAGGTTCTACGCGTGGTGCTTCGCCAAGGGCGCGCTCTCGCTCACAGTGCTCAAGGTGAGCCCGCCTCCTTCCGCCGCCGGTCCAGTCCACATTCGCTGACGCCCCCCGCATGACCCGCGCGCGCGCGCAGCCCGTCCCGTTCGGCACGACGCTCGCCTCGACGCGCTCGTTCCTCGCGCAGCTGCTCCTCCTGACCCTCCTCGGCACGCAGACGCCCTCGCCCGCGTTTGCGCTCCCGACGACGGCGACCACCCGCCGCGACCGCGAGGCGCTCGAGCGCGTGCTGGTCAAGGCGGCGGGGAACGCGCGCCTCCAGAAGGGGCTCGCGTTCTTCTTCGACGCGAGCGACAGGGAGATGGTGGCGCTTGCGGGCAAGAGGCTCGGCGAGAGGGAGAAGGCGCTCGTCAAGTGGGGCGTCAAGGTCGCAGTCGAGACGCTCAGCGTCGGCGGGATCGTTGACATCTAGTCAACTAGTGAGCCGGTGGAACATGCGCGCGCAAGCGCTTTCCCCCGTCCTCTCGTTGCAAGCGAGATCGCAGGCCCGGCGCGCTCGAGCAGGTCGACGGTGGCAGCGCGTGCCGCGCGCGCACGGGTATCGGGAATGCGAGAGAGAACAAAGGGTCGATTAACTAGACAGTACTGACCGGAAAGGGAGAGAGGCTGAGAGGGAGTGCGGACGGAAAGGGCAGAGTGCACGATGCCCGTCGCTGCTTTTTGCAACGACGGAAGGGAGGGAAGAGAGAGACGGGCAACGACATCGAGCAGTGGCAGGAAGGCAAGGTGGGAAATTCGAAGAGCAAGCCGGGGGTAGGGGTATCATCAAAGCACACATGCACCCACGCACGCGCGCACGCACGCACGTACGCGCACAGCGGAGCACGGAACACACGCATCCATCCAACATCGGCCGTCCACCTCCACCGGCTCACCGCGCATCCGCACCCGCAATAGCACGCAGCAGCTCCCGCGGGTCCGCGCCCGCGCCCGCGCCCGCGCCCGCGGGCCGCACCTCGCCTCCGAGCGCGCCCGCGAGCCCCGCGCCCTCCTCGCCCGGCGGCGGCAGCGCCGGCCCTGCGAGCGCGCCGAGCGCGGCGTGCGTCTCGGCGGAGCGGCGGGCGACGTACGCGCGGGCGACGCGCGCAAACGCCGAGAGGCGGTGCGCGAGGTGCGCGAGGGCGGCCGTCTGTCGCGTCGCGGGGACGGTGTTGTCAGCGCGCGGCGGCGGCGAGGGGACAGGGACAGGGAGAGGGAGAGGGAGAGGCGGGCAGGGCGCACCGAGATCTGCGCGTCGGTGACTTGGCGCGCGAATGCGTCCCGCTCGGACTCGGACTCGGGGGGGTCGGCAGTAGCCTTGGCCTTGCCTTTCCTGCCCTTGTCCACGTTCGCCGCCAGCGCCCCGCTGAGGACCCTCCTGCCGAGCTCGCGCGCCGCCTCCACGCTGTCGACCTTCCCCGCCTCCTCTTCGCCGCCGCCCAGACGCGCGGTGTCGAGCCCGCCAGCGAACGCGTGCGGGTCGGCCCACGCCCTCGGCGGGAGGGGCCGGTCGTGTGCCGCGGCGCGGCGGTCGAAGAACGCCTGGTACGGCGGCTCGAGCGCCTGGCGGGCGGCCTGCTCCTGCGCGATGCTGCCCGGTTCCCTCCTCTCACTGGTCAGCGAGCGCGCCTCAGGACGGGAGAGGGAAGGGGGGGAGAGGGGGAGGGAGCGGGGACGCACGCGGCGTATGCGGCTTCGAGCTCGATCAGCCGCGCGGCGTTCGAGGCGTTCTGCGGGTGAGGCGGGAGGGACGATGGCGACTGCGAGGCCGAGGGGGCCTGCGCGCATCCACGATTACGATCACGACCATGGGCCGGAGGAGGGGGGGGGGTCAGCGCGAACGTGCACGGCGGGGAAAGGGTACCGTAGCGTGAGAGGGGAGGAGAGGGGGGAAGACGCGCACCGAGAACGGGACGCTCGTGTCGACCCTCAAGCGGCACACATCCTCGACCCAGGCGTCCATCACGTCCTTGGCTGCGTGCTCCGCCGCGCCGAGCTTGCCTTCTGCGGCTGCGGCGTTGGGGAGGAAGTCGCGGAGGATGCGGCCGCGGGTGCGCTGCGACGCCCAGCTGAGGAGCGAGCGGAGACGCTTCGCGAGCGGGTCGGCCGCGTCCGTCGAGCGGTACAGTTTGTCGTCTGCGACTTGGGGGTGCGGGACGGCTTCCCTCGTCGCATCAGCCCCTCGGGCCCTCTCGCGTGGAAGAGAGAGAGAGAGAAAGAGTGGAAAGAACGCACCCTCGAACCCGCCGCCAATGCTGCTCCCCCTCTTCCCGCTCCCCCTCACGCTGCTCCTCCGTGCGCTCCCCGGGCCTCTCGCCGCCGTCGCAGGCGTTCCGGGGCCCATCCCCGCGCGCAAGGCGATGTTCTTCACCTGCACGGGCGTCTCGTGCACCGTCACGGCCGCGGCGGCGTCGCGTTGCGCGCGCGGAGGGGTCGGCCCGTCGCCGCTGCCGCCGCCGCCGGCTCGCCGCGCGCGCGAGGTCGACGCTTTGGCGGGCGAGGGGCCCGTTTCCGGGATGTGATCACCCCCGTTCACGTCGTCCTGGTCGGACGGGGAGGGGGAGGCGGCAGGGCGGGCTATCCGCGGGGCCTGCGGGCGGGAAAAGGGGGCGCGTCAGCGGGAGGCGTGCGCGCGAGAGGGGCGCGGAGCGGGGACGCACCTTGCCCTTGACCGCACCAGCAGCAGCAGCGCGTTTCGCCTGCCCCTTGGCATGCGGTGTCGGCGGGTTGGTCGTAAAGGGGAAGGGGTCTGTGTCTCCCGACTCGTCGTCGACAAGGACGGTCGAAAACTCGGGCGGAGGCTTCTTGACGCGCGCGGCGAGGTCGGCTACCGCTCGAGGCTGTTTCCAAGAGTCGAGGAGAGTCAGCGCGACGCGCTTTACGCGTCGGGAGAGGCAGGGAGTAGCGACAAACAACAAAGCCCCGCCGGGGTGGTGCGGTCGCTCCCTGGCTGCCCGAGGCGACGGGCGCGCCCGCGCTGGGTCCAGCAGGATCCTCTGTGTCAGAGACAGCGACGCGCGGACGCTTGCTCGCGCCCTTGTGTGCACGCGGCCGTGCATCGCCCGCCTCGGGTGCATCGGCGCCGTCGTCGTCGGCGGGCGCGTCACCCTGATCGGGGGCGGCGCGCTTCTTGCCTTTCGACAGAGACTTGGTGATGCGCAGTGGCTGCAAGTCGCGCTCGTGCGTCTGTGCGGTGGTGGTGCGGGCGGCGGGGCGTGACGGCTCGCGTGCGGGGTCGACGGCGTCTGCGCTCTCGGCAGAGAGACGGGAGCTCCTCCTGCGTCCCGTGTCTGTGGTGACGGACCCCCTCACTGGCTGTGGGCCCCTGCTGCCGCGGCGGGCGAGGGCAGCGGGTGCGGGTTTGGGCTTCTTGCGCGGCGGCGGGGGCGCGTGGTGGGGCGGGTCTGGGCGGTCCGAGGAAGGGTCGTCGCCGTAGAGGTCTGGGTCGGGCACTTGGGACTTGCGCGCCTTGGGTGCGGCGGTGCGCGGCGCGGGCATGGGGGAGGGGGCGCGTTGTGCGAGAGAGCGGCGGGGCGGGCTGCGGGGCAAGCGCGGGCGGCGAGTGCGATGGTGCTAGCGAGGGAGCACCCCGTCGAGCGCGTCTGGCTGGCTCGGCGCGCGGGTCGAGTGCATGCAGCCTGCGCCGCGCGACGAGGCGAGGTCAAGTCGCTCAACTCGACCCACCCGCTCCCTCGGCACTGCTCTAGCTGGTGCCAGAGTAAGCTGTAGTGTTGTATGACTGCTTCATAGAAATCACCAAGCACTCGAAGCAGCATCTAGAGCGAGTCGAGGGTTCGCGCGCTCTCTCCGCGTCCGCCACCTCGTCCTGCCTTCGCTCCGTCTCTTGACCCGCTCCTGCGCTCTGCCCGCCTGCTAGTTCCTGAGAAGCTCTTCAGCAGCTCCCCTACTCGCGCTACACCGGTCCAACCACTCCCAAGCCCCCCTCGGCTCCTCTCGCCCGCCCCGCCCCGCCCCTCCTTCTTCCACCTCGCCCCGCACAGCGATGGGCAACGACGGCGGCTCCATCCCCAAGCGCGTCGACCTCGTCCGCACCGCCACAAAGCGCACGCGCGACTCGGACGCCGACCGCGTCCACCAGCTGTGGGCCTTCTGCGCCCTCTCCAAGCTGCCCCTCGCCCCGCCCGTCGTCGCGTGCCCGCTCGGACGCATGTACAACAAGGATGCCCTCATCGCACACCTCCTCGCCCCGACCCCGCAGCAGAGCCCCTACGGCGCAGACGGCGCACTCGTCGCAGGCCACATCCGCTCCCTCAAGGACGTCCTCACCCTCCGCCTCACCCCGAACCCCGCTCTCGCCCACCCCGCCACCGCCGACTCGGCGCCCGCGCACGCCGCCCAGATGGGCCAGGGCGAGGCGGACCGCGCCCCGCGCGCCGCCGCGTTCGTGTGCCCCATCTCGCTCCGCGAGATGAACGGCGCCGTCCGCTTCGTGTACCGCCGGCCGTGCGGCTGCGTCCTGAGCGAAGCCGCCCTCCGCGAGGTCCGCCGCGTCCTCCCCGCGAAAGACGACGCGGGCGAGGTCCGCGACAGGCACACGTGCCCCGTCGACGGCGACGAGAGCGACGCCGTCGAGGAGTACGTGACGCTTAACCCCAAGGGCGACGAGGCGGAGCGCATGCGCGACGCGTGGGACGCGAGGCGCGCGAGGGACAAGGAGGAGAAGAAGGCGGCCAAGGCGGCAAAGCGCAAGGCGGGCGCGGGTGACGACGCTGGCCCCGCGGGCAAGAAGGCGAAGAAGGAGAAAGACGCCGCGGCGGCGGCAGCGGCACGCGCAGCTGCGCCCGCGGTCAAGGCTGGCGCGAGCGTCCCGCAGCTGTCGGCGACGCTCGCGGCCAAGCTCGCCGAGGAGAAGAAGAAGCAGAGCCCGGCGATCGCGTCGCTGTACGCCAAGAAGAGCGAGGACGAGATGAGGGTACGGTTTGCTCTCCCTTCGCTCGGACGCTGTACTGACGCCCTCGTGTGCCCCGTGGTGCAGGACAACGACGGGCGGAGCAATTGGATGACGATCGGCGCGTACGCGCGCTTCTAGCTTGAGAGGCGTGCCTTCTTGGATCTCGAGGTGTGCGTTCTGCAACGATGTTGTTGTCTCGCTGTGTTGGACAGATGAGAAGGCGCGCGCGGGAGTGTCGCGGGCGTTCCTCGCTCTCGCAGACCATCAGTTTGCGCGTCGTTGTGCGAATGCCCTGGCTTTTCCATCTTGCGAGAGAGTTTACGAAAGTTGTCAAACCCGCAGGACGCCGTCTCTCGGTGTGAACCCTCCATCGCGGTCTCATCAGCTCCTCGTCCCTTCGCCCTCTTCGCTCGCCTACAACTCGCCATGCACGCTTCGATACCCCGCGCCTTGCTCCGGCCCTCACCTCGCTCGCTCCTGCGCACCCCGCGCCCGTGCCGCGCCGCACCCTCGCTCCTCCCGCCCGCCGCCCCACCTCGCCCGTGCACGCTGCGCCGCGCACTGGCGACTACGGCGCAAGCACGGGCGCTGATCCCATACGTCGTCACGCGCGAGGTGCACCTCCTTCTTCCCGTCCTGCGCGGGGGAACGAGCGCTGATGGGACTTGCGACGAGGGACGCAGCCGAGGGGCGAGCGGGTGTCGGATGGTGCGTTGCCGTCTCCTCTGTCTTTGCTCTGCGGAGCTCGTGCCGTGAAGGGCGTGAAGCGCTGACAGCGTGCCCTGCGGACAGTGTATTCCCGCCTGCTGCAGGAGCGGATCGTCTTCCTCAACGGCCCCGTGCGTCCTCTCCGAGACTCGTCGCACCGCCATCCTCCCACGCGAGGCGCCCCGGTCCTCCCTGTGTGAACCACTCTGACGCCGACACGCCTGAACGTGCACGGCCCCCGCAGATCGAAGACGCCCTCTCGAGCGTCACGGTCGCGCAGCTCCTCTTCCTCGAAGCCGAGTCGTCGGCGCCCATCTCGCTGTACATCAACTCGCCTGGCGGGAGCGTGACGGCGGGAATGGCCATCTACGACACGGTGCGTCCTCCTGCTCCTCCCCCCTTCTGTTCTGTCGAGAGGAGGTCGGACGCTGACGGGACGGGAGGGGACGGCGCGGACTCGGTGCAGATGCAGTTCGTGCACTGTCCCGTGCACACGATCGTCGTCGGGCAGGCGAGCTCGATGGCGAGCCTCATCCTCGCCGGCGGTGCGTCTTCCTCTCCCTCGGGCCGTCCAGGATCGAGGCGGGATTGACAGGATCATTACGCACGCGCGCACGCAGGAGAGCCCGGGCACAGGAGCGCGCTCGCGCACTCGAGCGTGATGATCCACCGTGCGTGCGCCGTCTCCTCTCTCCTTGCCCCCGCCCTCTCTCGGCAGCGCAGCGCAGGAAAGGCTGACAGGCGCGTTCCTGCGGATGGATCCAGAGCCTTCGGGCGGCGCGGGCGGGCAGGCGAGCGACATCTCGATCGTGGTGCGTCTCCTCGCTCAAATCGAGCTCCCCCTCGATTCTGGCCTTCTCCACCGCACACGCCAGTTTCACGGCGCTGACCCAAGTGAGGACTTGCAACAGGCGAACGAGATCCTCCGCATCCGGGAAAAGATGTTTGACCTCTGTGCGCGCGCATGCTTCCTCTTCCACGCTCTCGCTGGTCTTCCCTCTGAGCTCCTCACCTCTTTCATTCAGAGAGATGTGGGGCTGACAATTGTATACACGTGCGCAGACGCAGACCACTGCAAGTTCCCGACCGAAGAGCGCCAAACCGCGCGCGAGCGGTTCGGTGCGTTCGCGCTCGCTCCCTCGTCCCTCCCTCCTCCTCCTTCAGGGGCTCACCCCCCTGTCCCGCACGCACAGCGCGCATGCTCGACCGCGACCACTACCTCACGCCCGACGAGGCGATCAGGCAGGGCATCATCGACCAGGTGCTCACCAAGCGGCCTTCCTCCGCCTCCGCCTCGGGTGCAGGGGGCGACGCAAGAGCGAACGCTCCATAGGTGGTGGTGGCAGTAAGGCCGCGCGCGCGCGGAGTCGGCCGCGGGGCGCGCTTCTTTGCAACGAGGGGAGCGAGACTCCTTCTATATGCACATGCACAGTACAGGTGCCGCGGCGCGGAAGGGCAGGAAAGGACCGGAGCGGAGGGAAAGAACGACTGGTCGGGAAGAGAGAGAAGCCGCGTGGCAATGGATGGAGGAGGCCGTGCCGGGTGGGGCGGGGGGGGAGTGGGGGGGGGGGGGGGGGGG
>JAPZQE010000041.1:0-44153 GCA_028828645.1 Rhodotorula sp. PL61-2 | reverse complement strand
CGGCAGATGGGCGGATGGATGGGATGCAATGGGATGGGATGGGATGGGATGGGATGGATGACAACAGGAACGGAATGGAAACGGGCGGGATCGAACGGCGGTTGAGCGAGTGAGGGGAATGCACGGTCGGCTGGGCTGGGGTGGGGTGGGCGAGGGCGAAGAGAGAGGCAGGATGGAGTGCAGGGCGCAGGCTAGAGGATGAGGCTCTGCAGGTTCCTGCTCGTTTCGTTCGTGCGTTCGTTTGGGCGAAAAGAGTGAGTTGAGGAAACAGGGGATGAGGAAGGAGAGGGAGGGAAAAGAGAGGGCGCACCGGTTGAGGATGATATCGTACACAGAGGTCATCACCACCTTGACGAGCGAGGTATCGATTGCGGTCGTGTAATGGGTATCTGCACCCGCGCACACAGCGCGAAGCTCTCTCACCATCAGTCCCCGACTCGAGAGACCGCGCCACGCGAGACATAGCAAAGAGAGAATGGGTCCCGGACGCACAGATCTCTTTCCGGCTCGAGCGGTTGAGCGAGACGAACCGCCGCTTGAAGTACTCCTGCCCGGCAAGCGCGTCCGCGGGCTTACCTGTGCGACGAACGGGGCGGGGCGGGGCGTGGCGGGGCGAGAACTGAGTGAGCGGAGTGGAGAGGGGAATGCGAGTGAGGTGAATGCGCGCGCACCGTCGTAGTCGGGGAAATGCGCCTTGATGGGCGAGATGCGGATCCGCTTTTGGAACAGATCGAGCTGTGCGGACGGCGGTGCATGTTAGGAGCGCGCTTGGCTTTGTAAGGGGATCAGACGGAGCGCCTGCGGCGCACCTTGTTCAGGAACAGGATCGTCGACGTCCGGACGAACCACTGCGAGTTGCAGATCGAGTCGAACAGCATGAGCGCCTCTTGCATCTGGTTTGAGTCGCGGTCTTCGACGAGGACTTGCTGCTCGGCGATTGGGAAGGTCAGCTCCCCGCACCCGCTCGCGCAACAAATCGAGGGAAAACAGGAAGCGCACGTCGTAGCCTGACAGCGAAGCGAGGAACAGTATTGCGGTGACGTTCTCGAAGCAGTGAATCCTGTGCGGCGCAGGCGGGGACATGTGAGCAGGATCCGCGAGAAAGAGGGTCGGAACGGAACGCACCACTTCTTCCGCTCGCTCCGCTGCCCTCCGACATCAAATATCCTGCCCGCGCGAGACGTCAGCATTCATTTGATGGAGGAAGTGGGGAAAAGAGCGCACCGGTACTGCATTCCCCGCTCACTAAAGATCGTCTCGCTGATCCCCGTTGTCTTTTGCCGACACCGCAGGACGTCCTGGTCCGAGGGGATGTATGCGGGTTCGAATAACCGATCAAGATCGGAGAAGAAGCTGCATAGGCGGGGATGGTCAGGCTGACGAGAGGAAGGGGTGTGAAGGTGGACGCGCTATCGTGTGCTGCGGGAGGAGCGAGGTCAGCAGCGCGCACGGAAAGGAAAGCGAATGGAGCGCACTTTTCGGGTATTGCGAGGTCACACCCATCTTTCATCAGCACCTGCTGCAGGCCTCTGTCCATCCAGAGCGCCTTGATCGGTCCCAGCAGCTCAAGCGGGAACGGCTGTCGCTCGCGCAGGTCCTCGGCGTAGATAATGTCGACGCGGAAATCCTGCTCTCCCTCGTTAGCGTGCTTTGAAGCGCAGAGGGAAAGCGCGCACCATCAGCGTCGGCTCGGCTAGCTCAAAGCCCTCCTGCTCGAGGAGCGCGAGACAAGCACGCATCCCTTCCCGGACGTTCACAAAGATCTGCTGTCGGTACGCTTCGAGCTCGGTGGGCGTAAAGCCGGACAGGTGGATGACCTGCGTGTGAAAGACGGGGTGAGCGAGAGAGGATGGCTGAGAGGGTGGGAGCTGGGCGGACCTTCATTTGCTTCTGCGGAATCGAAGGGACTAAGGTCAGCACCGCGCAGGTGAAGAGACGGAAGGGCAGCACGCACAAGGATCGTAGACTTGCCGCTGGATCCAGGACCTGCGGGAGGGAAGGTCAGCTCACAATGCACGCCGGGAGGGCTGGCCTACAGCACAGACCTAGCAGGAGGATCTGCAGAAACGGACGCGCAAGGGTCAGCCTCACCCGCCCGGGCAACGCAAGAACGCGCAAGACCGCGTGCGCACCTTGGCCTCGCGCGCCAGCCGCTGCTCTTCATCACGGAGCATCTTGTCAATCGTCCTCGAGCGATTCACTTCCTCCATGGACGGCCCTCCTGCCGCGCCGCCCGCCTCGGTGGATCCGCAGGCGCCCATGTGCACCGCGGCGGTCGAGTTCTATTGTTTGGTCGATCTGGGCGGGCGTTGGAAGCGCACAAAGCGGACGGGGCGCAAGGTTGAGAAGGTCAAGCGTGAGGAGGCGGTCAGAGCGCGGCGGCAAGCAGCAATGCGAACGATGCAGAGGCGTGGAGGAGAGGCGAAGTCAGCGATGGCGGTGAGCAGCGAGCAGCGTTCGGCGGATGCCCCGGATCAGCCGAACGAGGGAACAAAGGAGCTGCTGAGAGTCTGAGACACGGTTCGTCGAGGCGGGGTCCGGGGCAATCTCGCCTTCTGAGCGCAGCGTCGCATCCCTGGCGTCCCTTCATGAAGCCGCTGTGGCCTTGCCGTTGCCTCAGAGCCGCGCAAAGGCAGCCAGGGACGGCGGACACCTCCAGCGCGAGATGCTCGCGCGAGAACGGCAAGGTTGCGGCCGCTGATCTTCGAACCTCAAAGCGCGCACGCGATTGCCCAACGAGGGTTAGCGCTCGCTCGGCCGGGGCGCCGACCAAGCGCCATTCCGGCGGCACTTCCGTGAGCCATGCCGCAACTTGTGAATCTCGCGGTGATGATAAACAGCTGCAAAGAGTGCGGCAGAGCAGGAGGCAATGCAATGCCGTGGCCCTGCGCTAGCGAGCGCTGAATGAGGCTGTGGCGAGAGGGTGGGTGAGAAGCGGCAGAGCTAAGATAGGCACGGAGGTAAGGGCGTTTGTTGTATTGAAGGCAATCCAAGTCACTCCTCACAACGGCAGGGCGAGCAGCATTTTTCTCTTTTCGTAGTACAATTTCGTACACTTTTCTCAGTCTGGCAGTTCAGTGCATAGCCCTCCCGTACGAGTCTGAAGGAGGGACTTTGGGGACTTGGGCGTTTCGCGGCTCCTCATCAGCTCGCGGTCCGTCTCCCCACGCCTCGCTGCTCCCGCGCGAGTCTGCCGTGTGTGCTTGCCCGGCAGTTACGCATCCAAGGAGAGTAGCTCACTTGCTCTCGCCTTGTACCGACGCCTGCGCCTCGCCAGCGCCACCCCTCTCCCTCCTCCCGCTCGCGTTCGTCTCCTCCGCATCTACACGCCCCTGGGCGCTATCGCACGCATCACCTTCAGTCCTTCCAGTTACACCACTAGCACTTGCGTGTGATCATGACGGCCACGCCCGTGCCGGAAGGCACCATCATCCTCCCACCGCCCGCCATCAAGGCCATCGTCGACAAGACGGCCGCTTTCGTCGCCAAGTCGGCCAACCCCGCCCTTCTCGAGGAGAAGTTCAAGCTGCGCGAGAAGACCGACTCGCGCTTCGCCTTCGTCAACGCGACCGACCCGTACCACGCCTACTACGCCGACCGCCTTGCCGCGTTCAAGGCTGGCGAGCAGCCCGAGCAGAAGCCCGAGGACAAGGCGGCGGAGGAGAAGAAGGCCGAGGACGACGGCAAGCCCCCTGAGCCGCCCGCGCTTGAGTTTCTCGTTGAGGACCCGCCCAAGATCAACGCCGTCGACCTGTGCGTTCGCGCGTACCTGGTCCGTCTTCGCGCTTACCAACACTCTAAGCGCCCGCAGCGACATCCTTCGCCTGACCGCGCTCTTCACCGCCCGCTCTGGTCGCAAGTTCGCGTCGGACCTTGCCGCGCGCGAGTCGCGCAACTACCAGTTCGATTTCCTCCGTCCCTCGCACTCGCTCTTCGGCTACTTCAACCGGTGCGTATGTGCTGTTTGTCTGGCTGTGGCGCTTCCGCTGACCCCGCTCTTGCCTGCAGCCTCGTCGAGCAGTACACCAAGATCCTCGTACCGTCAAAGGAGCTCCTCGCACGGCTCGAGCGCCGCGCCGGCGGTGCACCGAACACGACCGCTGACCGCCTTGTCGCCGGGCGACGCGAGGTTCTCAAGGACGCGCAGACGCGCGTCGAGTGGGAAAAGTGGGAGTCGACGCGGCGGCAAGAGGCCGAGGACAAGGCCGAGGCGGAGCGCATCGCCTTCGCCGAGATCGACTGGCAGGACTTCCAGGTCGTGTCGACGATCGAGTTTACCGAGAACGACGAGGCGGGCATCGCTGAGTTGCCGCCGCCGATGAGCCTTTCCGAGGTCGAGAACATGAGCATCGCGCAGAAGAAGATGGCGGCGATGATCATGGAGGGCAAGGAGGCGCCTAGCGGCGGCGCGAGCGCCCAGGGAGTCGAGGAGGAGGAGGAGATGGAGATGGATGACGAGGACGACGAGCAGCAGGCGCCGCTCGTCCCCGTCATCGAGCAGAAGCGCGAGGACGTCGTCGAGATCACGCAGGTCGATTCGAGCGTTCCCGTTAAGATCCGCAAGGATTACGTGCGCAGTGCGTCGGCCTCCCGCTCCTGCTTCAAAGGGACGTCCTGACCCGGTTTCTTCCGTTTGCAGACAAGAAGACCAAGCCGACACAGGCGTACACGACGTTCGAGGGTCAGCAGGTGCCGGTCGAGGAGCTGAGCAAGCACATCCGCTACGAGCTCCTCGACCCGCGGTGGAAGGAGGAGAAGAAGCAAGCCGACCTGAACCGCGCGGCGTCGGCCGTTATGCCCGGCGGGACGGACGTCTCGGCGTCTATCCGCGCCATCGCCGCGCACCGTCCCGACATCTTTGGCGGCGACATCGGCGACGTCGAGAAGCAGCGGCAGGCGGAGCGCGTCGCGCAGTCCAAGGCGCGCGAGAAGAACGTCTGGGACGGACACGCCGCGTCCAAGGAGTCGATCACGCTGCGGTACCAGCAGACGGCGAACCTCGACGAGCAGATCGCCGCGCTGCACAAGGCCAAGGGTGTCCTCCCGACCGAGGAATCCAACATCGGCCCGTCGCTGCCCTCGCAGAACTCGTCCGGCGTCCCGATCGAGCCGACCGTGCTCAGCGGCGGCGCGAGCATCTCGGCCGCGCCACAGCGCTCGCAGCAGGTGACGATCGAGCGCACGACGCAGAGCGACTTCCGCTCGGTCGGCCTCCCGCCCAACTTTGCTGCATCGCCCGCGCCCGCGGACAACGCCTTCCACGCGTCGACCGAGTCGAACGCGCCCGCACCGGCGACTGCGCCGGCAGTGCCGCTCGCACCGGGTCTCCCGCAGCGCCCGAACGTCTCCACCCCGGGCGAGGCGCTCCCTGGCCCTGGGCCGGGCTCGCTGCGTGCGCAGGAAGCCGCCGCGGCGCACCCCGCCCCCTCGTCCACCTCCACCACCGCAGGCGTGACGCGCCCTGCGCCGGACTCTGCCGCTGACGTCGGCGACGAGCCCGCTGCGAAGCGCGCGCGGCGCGCCGAGGGGCACGTCTACCCCGAGGAGGAGTGGCTCGCGGCGCACCCCGACCCTGTGCGGATCAAGGTCCAGCTGCCGGACTACCCGGCCAAGCCGGCGTGGGGGTGCAAGGGCCAGCAGGTCGAGATCGAGGTGCCGCTCACGCTCCTTGTCGGCACGGTGCGCGACCGGATCGCCGTGCGTCTCCTTTCCCCCGCTTTCTATCTCAATTCGAACAGCCGCGCTGACGAGCGGATGTGCGTCGCAGGCGACGACCGGCCTCCCGGTCGGCAAGCAGCGCTACACGTACCACGACCGGATCCTCGCCAACACGACGACGCTCGCGGCGCTCAACCTCGACAATGGCGATGTGCTCCAGCTCCAGATCAAGGACAAGAAGTGAAAGTGGCCCCGTGCTTCGACCGCTCTGGTTGCTCCCACGTTGTAACGCTGTCGGTTCCCACTTGCACACGCGGGTGAAAGCGCGCAGGAAGAAAGCGAGAGATGGGCACAGTGCGTTGCGGATTACAGCCCCTACTCCTTCTTTCAGCGCCGCTCAGACCCTCTCGTACTTGGGCGGGCGGCCGGCGTACATGTCGACCTTGGGCGGGCGGCCGTACCTCGGCTCGGGGGCGTCTGGGCGCGTGCACGACGCCAGTCAGTGCCTCCTCTTCGTGCGTGCGAGTTGAACGGAGGAGGGAAGAAAAACGCACGGAGGACCTCGTCGTAGATCTCGCTCACGCTCTGGTCCCATTTCTGGCGGAAGAAGCTGACGCCGCACGGCTCGAGCGCGTGCGTCTTGACCAACTCGCGGACGCTGAGCCCCTCGCGCTTGACCGTGCCCTCGGGGAGGTCGAGCGAGCCCGCGCCTGCGGACGCGGGCTGCGCGAGGAGGAGGGTCGTGTACCGGTGGTAGGGCGTGCCGGCCTGCGGGTGCGGCGGGAGGTACGGGAGCGTCGCGGGCAGGGAGGTGAGGGAGAGCGGCTGCGGGGTCGTCGCCGAGAGGGGGATGTTGGGACTGCGCGCGGGAGGGAAGTGGTGAGTGCGGCTCAGGCATAAGCAGCGAGGGAGGACCGACATGAGGAGGTGCGCAAAAGTAGTGAAGGTCTGGTTCAACTCGTCGGGCACGTCTGCGTGCACGAGTAAGATGAGCTTGTGCAATCCGGGCTCGTGAGGAAACGGGCGGATGCGCAGCGTACCGGGGTCAATGACAAGGAGGGTGTAGAGGCGCTCCTCCGGGTGATACACCTGCACCGACACTTCGAAGCCTTCCCGGGTCTACGCGGGTCATTGTCGGTTAGTATACAGTCCGCAATAGATGGAAGGGCGCGACACACGTCTGCAGGCTTGGTAAACACGCCCGGCTCGATCGTCTCCCCGGCAACCTGCAACCGCACGTCCGCTACCGGCTTGATCTCGGGCAGGAGGTCGGGCGTAACGTGCATCTGGGTTACGCGCTGCATCTGTATGGCGGGGCAAAATCTTCAGCTGAGAGTGCGACGGGTGTGTGGGAGAGCAGGACGCACAAGGATGGCCAGGTCGCCGTCTTTCCGCCATGCCCGCTCGGCGAGGTGCCGGTAAACGGGCTTGGAGAGGTCACCTGTGTCGTTGCGTATGGATCGTCAGTGCTTGTCGTTCGCCCAGAATGGGTGGTGCGCTTCATCGCCTCGAGGAGCGTCCGATCGCAAGACCCGCCGTCCACCTTTCCCCCGCCGCGCTATGCCCGCCCAGTTGCGCCAAAAGTCCCGCACGCCTCGCTTGGAGGGGCAACGCGGCCCAGCGGAGCGAACGGGGGCTGACCCTGGCGGTTCTTTGCCCTCCAGCGGGTTTCGGGGTCGTTGCTCCACGCCTCGACCTCGATGCGCTCGAGGACGGCGGGGTCGGCGCCGTTGCTCCTGAGGTCGTCGAGGACGTCGAGCTTGCGCTGGCGGTCGTGCTGGATGTAGGCGAGGGCGTGGTCGTAGGCGGGGAGCTGGCCCGGCTTGAGCGGCGCCTGGTACGCGGCCTGCGAGTAGGCGCGCGTGCACTTGCGGAGCGCGAGGCGAGAGCGATGCATCTCGGCTCGACGGGCAAAGGAGCGGGGCGGAGCGGGGCGAGGGCGGCGGCGCTCGTCGTCTCCGCCTCGACAAGTTCCTCTTCTCCCAAGTCGGAATCTCGGAGACACCCGCTCTCTCGCTCGCATGGGTGCTGCGGACGAGTACTGCACTTGCAGTGCTGTATCTCGGCAAATGTACGAGCACTCCGGTTCAGGTTTTGTCAGCAGCACAACCTCTTTTCCCTTGACGCACAAGACTTTCTCACGACCTCGTCTGCGCGTGTACGATGCAGTTGACTGCACCCAAATCCAGTCCAACTTCCCTCCAGAGGGGTGGATAGCGTGGTATTGTTTTCGCGCGCGCGCTTGCGGGCGTGGTCGCGCGTGGCCCAAGTTTGGACGCGCCGGACGAACCGCGCTCTTCTCGCTCAACTCGCCGCCGCTCTCGCCCTCTCTGTGCTTGCCCCGCCTGCTTGCCTCGTCTCAGCTCTCGCAAGAGCCCTGCTCCTCCGTCGCTCGTTTCCACCCCCGCAACACCCGCCGCCATGCTCCCCTTCCTTGCGGCTCTCCCCCTCCTCCCGATCGCGTCCGCCGCCTACTCCCACTACACCCTGTACGTCCCTGTCTCTCTCCTTCGACGCTGCGGTGACGTGCTGACACCCCTCGCGACACAGCGACAACCTCCCGCACACGAGCGAGACCGGCCAGACCGGGGTGAGCACCCGCCCGTTGAACGACCACTCATGGCGCCCCTTCGAGATGTGCGTGGGATGCACTCACTGACACCCGCCGTTGCCCCACAGTACAATGACTGCGGCACCACCGACAGCCCATCGTCCATGTGCGCACCCCCCTCTCATCGTCTTCGGAGACCCCGCTCGCAACTGCCGACCCGCTGACTCCTGACCCCTGTCCCGTACAACACAGGTGCCAGACCGCGCACGTCAACAGCGTCACCGTGAGCTCTCCCTTGCCCCTTCGGACCCGCAGTAGCGGAACCGAACCGCCTCAACCCGCAACACGGGGTTCGTCGCTCACTCTACTCTCTTTCGTGCGCTTGCGCAGGACTTCTGTCTGTGGGCGCCTCCTACGCCTGGCGGCACTGTCGGCGACACGGAGGAGATCGAGGTTGCGTGGTGCACGGCGTCTGGCCACGGCGCCCGCGTGATGCCGGAGGGCACGATCAAGTCTGTGAGTCGCTCCACGGATACCTAGCCCGTTGCTCTCGCATCTCACAACCCCTCTTTGACAGGCCCACTTTCTCAAGACGCCGCACTACACGCAGGTGACGGGCAAGGGCGACTTTACCAAGATCAACATTCGCGCGGGCGACGACGGCGGCGAGCTTGACCCGCACGGCGCGACGGGCTTCGGTAATCCGATCGGTAGTCTTGTCTACAACAATGGCGCACAGATACACGAGTGGACGTCGTTCGTGCGTTGCTGTCCTCCCGTTCCGCCAGATCTTGTTGCGTATCGAGCTGAGTTGCAAGGCGTCGGCCGCGCTCATTGCTTAGCGACGGAGTCCACAACCAGAGTACGGTGACTGACGAGAAGAACGCTCGCAGATCTCCGACACCGAGTTCTGTACGTCTCTCGCACCAGGCCTTCGCAAGTGGTCCTTCCCGTCGACCTGACCTCGTCTCTCCCGCCCACAGGCTTCCGCATCTGCCACGACGCGAGCGACGCCTGGCTCTGGTGCCAGCACGTGCGTACCCCCCCTTCGCCGCTCGTCAAGCTCGACGCTCGTCAAGCTCGACCTCAAGTGCTTCCGCCCCTCCTCGACGTAGAAGTCTGACCCGCTTCGTACCTCCTCGCGCAGATCTACGACATCCAGGGCTGCGCGTGGAACGAGCCGGGGAACTACGGTGCCGGCTTCGACAGCTGCGACGGCGACTCGACCGAGTAGTACGTCTTCTCCCCTCTCCCTTCTCTGGCGCCCGCTGACACCGCACGCGCGCGCGTGCAGCCCGCCCGGCATCTACATGGTCAACGGCCAGCTCTCGACGTACCAGCAGAGCCAGGGCGCCGCGCCCACCGCGCACGCCGCGGGCAAGAGCTCCAACTGCCAGGCGGTCGCGACCGTCGGCGGACAGGCCGCTGTCGTCGCTCCTGCGTGCGCAACCTGACGTCCTTCCCCGCACGCTCTCTCTGACACTCGCCATATGCGCAGCGCGTCGTCGACTGCCGCCCCCGCTGCGTCCTCGTCGGCGGTTTCGAGCGCCTCGTCCGCCGTCCCGACCGGCTCGTCCTCGGCGCTCTCGTCGGACGCCGCCACTTCATCGTCCGGCTCTGCGTCCGCTTCCTCGTCCTGGACGACCTCGGTCCTCTCCTCCTCTTCGTCCCTCTCCGCCTCTTCCACCGGGCTGAACAGCACCTCGACGTCTGCATCGGTCGTCACTTCGACGTCGACGCTCTCCGCCTCTTCGGCAAGCACGACCTCCTCCGCCGGCGCGTCGAGCACCTCGCCCGCTGCGCTCGCTGCGAGCCAGAGCGGCACGTCTGGCGCAGACCGGCTCGTCGGCGGCGCGGTCGGCGCGCTTGTGGGCGTCGCAGGCGCAATGGCCATGTTGGCGTGAGCGTCTCTTCTCGTAGAGAAGGGAAGGTGTAGAGGAGGAGGTGGAGGAGGAGAGCACGCAGGATACCCACGATACCCCCAGCAGTCTGTCTTTCCCCTCAATCGCTCCTGTTGCCTCCCATTCGGCTAGACCCGCGCGCTGTGCCGCCCGTTCGTTCATTCGATTCGCGTAGCTGCTGCTTTCGAGTGCTTTGTGCACGGACACTTGCGCCCTCTCAGTCTGCGCGCGGCGAGAGAGGGAGAGGAGGCCGACGACGAGTGCAACAACACCTCCGCTCGCCTTCTCAGGCTCCTTCCACCTACAGTCCCACTCGACCACACCCGCTCCACCCGCCTGCCCGCTGCTCACGCCCGCCAGTATTGCGCGACGGAATGGATCCGGTCGAGGACGCTGGTGAAGTAGCTCGTGTCGTTGAGGAGCGCCTCGAACTCGGCGATCGCGTCGTCCTCGGAGAGCGAGAGGAGGAACTTGTCCTGGACCTATGCGCGCGGGGATGGGTGGAGGGGCGCGTTAACGGGCATGCGGGGAGGAAGGAAGGGAAGAGCGGAGGAAGGAAGGGAAGAGCGGAGGAAGGAAGGGAGGAAAGGAGGAGGAAGAAGAGGAGGAGAACGCACCTTCATCACGGCCTTGTCCGGCTCGACCCTGATATCGGGCACGTCCGCCTCTTGCATGAGCGCGACGAGGTTGATGATCAAGTTGGCGTTCTTTCGCAAGATCGAGAACGCCGTGAAGCACAGGCTCTTGAACCGCGCGTAGTGCGCGCTGTGGATCCCGCCGAGCGCATCGACCATCTCCTTGCAGACCTTGACGGCGGGAGGGAACGGCTTTGGGTCCCGCCCGAGGATGTAGCCAAAGTCGACTGCGGGAGAGGGAGACGTGAGCGAGCCGTGCGGTGCGGGCGGCGAGAACGGGGAGGGGGGGTCGCAGCGGATCAGCGTGTGGCTCTAGCGCGCACGCAGAAGGGAAAGAGAGAGCAGGCACGCCATGAGCACGTGCGCACCGTGGAAGAAGTGCCCGTCGGGCGAGAGCAGGAGGTTGTCGAGGTGGCGGTCGCCCACGCCGAGGAGGTATGTGACGACGCAGTAGCCCGCTGGTCGTGCGCATCTCCTGTCAGCCTGTGAACGAGGCAGAAGATGACAGCGCGGCGCGACGCACCACAGCTACGGATGTATGTGTCGAGCACCTCGGGCTTGACGCCATACGTGCCGACGCTGCCAGGGTCTGCATGGCGCGCCCTGAGGTACCCCAGCAGGCCCTGCGCGCCATACTCGCCCGTGATATCCTGGAGCGTGCGGCTCTCGACAAACTGGACCATGCCGTCGAGCGGGCCGGTCGCGAGGACGCGGTACGGCATCAGGCGGAGGTCGAGGTTCTCCTTGCGGAGGAGGCGGTCCATCAGCGTGAAGAGCTGGATGACGAGCTGGTCTTGTCGGAGATCGTCGCCGTTCTTGAAGATCACAGGGTACGGCGCGCCCTCCTCGCCCTGCGCCGCGGTGAGAAGCTGCAGTCGGAGCGGGAAGAGGTTCGACTTGAACACGCTCGACGCGTCGGCGTCGATGCCCGTGATGGCGATTCGTGCGTCGATCGGTAGCGCGATAGGCGGGGAGAACGTTCCCCCGAGCCCGGAAGAGGACGACTGCAGTGCCGCGCGGAGCTTGTCGATCTTCTTGGGCCGTGCATCCTTCGACAGCCTCAGCGAAGACGCAAGCGCCGTGATCCGCGCGACGAACTCGCTTTGCCGCCGAAGTGCATCGAGTTGATCTGGCTCGCCCGTGCGCTGAAGCTGCAGGGGGCGTCTCGCCTCATCAGCCTCGTTTCCCCCGCAGAGGAGCAAGAAGTACAGACCTCCTTGATCCTGCGTTCGAACTTGCGCGCCACCTCGTCAAACATCCTCCCGCGCGCCTTGTCCTGCCGCTCGACCTGGATGTACCAGTAGAACGTGTTCCCAAGCACCGGGTTGCGCGCGCTGCGCTCGACGAGAAAGTTCTCGAGCGCGGGGAGGTCTGCGCCGGCGGCGGGCGCGAGCCCAGGAGGCGCGCGCACATGGTGGACGTGCGATTGCCGCAGGGAGGAGGACGAGGGCGAGAGGTTCGACGAGGCGTAGGGGGAGGTCGGCGGCGGCGCTGGCTCGAACTTGAGGGCTTGGACAAGCTGGAGGAGGTAGAGCATGAGTTCCTGCGAACGTCCTCCGGTCAGTGTTGCACCCGATAAGAAAACGAGCGCTCCCCGCGGGCGCACCTCGTCGTCGGCCCTCTCTAGCTGCCTGACCGCATACGCCCTTACGCGCCTATCCCTGAACCCCTCGGCGGGGCCGAGCAGCTCGAGCGCATCGTCCATCTCGACCTCGCTCCACATTGGGAGGAGCGTCTCGACGGCCTGGGTCGCCTCGCCGGAGTCGGACCAGACGACGCTCTTAAGGAACTTGGTGAGCGCGCGCTTGTCGCGTGTGAGGTAGAAGCGGAACTTCCAGATCAGGTCCCGTTGAGGGGTGGTGAGCTCCTGCGTCGGCGGGTAGCGGAGAATCTCCTACGGCGGGCCGTAAGCCTCGGGAAAGAAGGGAAGAGTCACAAGAGTCGCGCACGTTCAGCTCGTCCCGGATCTTGGCGTTGGGCTTCAGCTCGCGGTCGAGCGGGCCGTTCCGGTGGTCGCGCACCAAGCGGCGGTGCTTGGCCTCGACGGGGTTCTTGCGCACGATCTCGGGATCGGTAATGGTGAAAAGGGAGGACTCGACCGCGGAGGACTGCGCGAACGTAGTTGGCGTGTTTGAGACGGCGCTGGTGGTCGGTGCAAGGGTGGACGAGAGGATGGAAGAAGATAGGACGGGGAGAGGGTACTCCTGCGGGCGACAGGAGGTGAGCGAGGCAGATGCGCGTGGCAAGGTGGAGACGCACGGGCTCGCTGAAGACGACAGGGAAGTCGAAGCGCGGTAGGTCGATGTACAGGAACAGGTTATCCGACTTTTCCGACTCGGCCTGCGTGGAGTGGAGCGTGAGGCGGCGAGGCTTGCGGCGAGAGGCATTGCGGCGCACCTTGTGGATCTTTTCGATCTGCCTGAACGCGAGCTTGTCGAGCCAGTCGAGGCGGGCAATGTCTCCGCGCTCGTGCTTCTTCACGAGCTTCTCGAGGCGGCCCATCTCGTCTCGGAGGCCGACCTTGCTGGGCGTGTCCGAATCGCTGCTCCCGTCGGCCTCCTTGCCCTGCCAGAGGAAGAGGCGCTGCTTGCCCTTCTTCAGAGTGCATTTTGCGCCAAAAAGGCGCAGGGTCGCGCCGCCGACGATGGCCGTCTTGCGCGGTCCGGCGATGTCGAAGACGGTGACGGCGAGCTGGGCCGAGAGCGGGAGGTCGCGGTACTTCACGGGGAGCGTGACGTGCTCGTTCCAGTCGACCTGTTGGCGGGACTTGAAGGCCTTGTGGGCGGTGTGGGCGGCGGGCACGAGGCGGTTGTTGTCGGCCCAGAGCTCTATGCGGACATAGAGGTCCGAGGGGAGGGCCTGTTGGAAGCCGTGGTGCTTGAGGGCAGGGTCGTCGAGGAGGTCTGGAAGCGGGCGCTGAGGCAGGTGGCCCTGGAACGATGCGATGCGGACCGTGAGCAGGCGGTCGAGGTCGGCGTGCTTGACGAACGAGATCTGCGACTCGAACGTATGCCCCAGCGAGTCCATCCGTGCCAGAGTCCAGAGTCTAGCTCAAGTCTCAGTCTGAAGCAAGAGTCGAGCGAGGGCGCGGAAGGCGGGAGGAGAGAGCGGCGAAGACCCGAGGTGGGGGGGATCCCTCCTTAGCTTTCTCGCTCTATTGCTCGAATACAACTGCTCCACGCGCAGCACTGCATGCCCCGCAAGCAGCTCAACGCGCCCGTCTCGTCGTCGTCGTTTCTCGACCTCAAGGCGCAGCTCTCGTCCGTCCTCGTCTCGCCTCGCTCCTCACTCCGCTCTCCCCCGCTGACCCCCTTGCGTGTGCACGCAGCAAGCACGAGGACGACTTCCGCCGATCCCGCGCCCAGGGGCAGCCAACTACCATCCAGGGCGGCGTCCCCCGCGCGCAGAAGAAGCTCCCCGCCTGGGCGAGGCAGAACAAGGGGCTCGCCGCCAGGCAGGCGCGCGACCAGGTCGTCTACGAGGAGGACGTTGGCAATGGCAGGGACCCCCAGAGCGTAAGGGACAAGCTTGAGAAAAAGGCCGCCATTTATGACAAGATCCGGTGCGCACACGCTCCCTTCTCGCCTCGCAATTATTCCAGTAACCCCTTGTTCCGTGTACCAGCAAGGGCAAGTCAGCCGGCCTAACCGAGGCGCAGATCGACGCCCTCCTCGTCGACTTTGACGCCGCGCCGTCCCGCTCCTCGCGCTCGCCTTCACCCTCTTCGTCCTCCACCTCCTCCTCCTCAGAGGACGAACCCGTGTGTCTCCCTTACGCTCCCCCTTGATCCCTCTCGCTCACCCAGACGCGCACAGCCCGCCCCCGTTGCCTCCGTCTCCGACCCGCTGGTCGAGTTCACCGACGAGTTTGGGCGTACGCGCCTGATCCCGCGCAGCGAAGTGCCGCGCGGCGCTCCGTTCCGCAACCCCAACGCGGGTGAGGACGCGGCAGTGCAGTTTGCGCCGTTGCAGGAGGAGCGGCCGGCGGGAGGCGCTGGGAAAGGGGAGGAGGGGGAGGGGCCGGACCCGTGCGCTCCTTTCTCTCTCTTTTCCTTCGCTCGCTCGTCGCCAGAGAGGCTCTGAACGATGACGTACATCTCCAACCGCAGCTCCAACATCTATTACGGCGACCAGACCTCGTTCCCCGTCTACGCGCCCGACCCCGAAGTCCTCGCGCGGCGTGCCGCGACCCTCGCTGCCGCCGCGGCTGCCCCGCTCGTGGACCACTACTCTGCGTCGGGCGAGAACCGCACGCGCGGTGCGGGGTTCTACGCATTCAGTGCCGAGGAGGGCGAGCGTGCGAGGCAGATGGAGGCGCTTGCGAGGGAGAGGGCGGAGACGGAGCGGCGGAGGAAAGAGAAGGAGGAGGAGGGGGATCGGGTGCGCGGAGAAAGGGAGAGGGAGAAGGAGGAGAGGAAGAGGAGGATCGAGGAGAAGAGGAGGGAGGTCGAGGAACGGAGGGCGAAGCGCGCGAAGGGGGCGTGAGGGGGCTGTTGTCGGGTCGTCTCGCATTGTACTCCGCGCTTGTTGTCACTCGTAGCCCGTTCCTCCCCGGATCTGCCGCATGCCGCGCGCGCGCACTCAGCCCCCACTGACGGGGGGGATGGGGCACACCGTCTCCCCACCCTTCAACGTGACGCCGTCCTCCTCGTCGACCATCTCCTCGTCGACGCTCCACGCGCACCGCTCGAGCACGCGTGCGAACTCGTCCTGGCCCGGGTGCACCTCGCGCACGAGGTAGTCCCGCAGCGCCGTAAGCGGGAAGGGCGAGGGCGACGCCGGGAGCTCGAGGGTCTGGGAGGCGGGCTCGCCGGCGAGAGAGGTACGAACTGCGGCAAAGTAGAGGAGGGTGATCTGCGTGGGTGTACGAGTCAGCGCTGGCTGCAGGGTATGAGCGAGGACGCACCTGGGCCATCGGGTGGGGAGGAGCTGATGAGGGAATGGCGAGGTGGACACAGCCCGAAGTAGCTCAAGGGTGCGGTGTTCGACGAGAAGCCTTCTCCCCGAGCCTGTGTTAATAACCAGAATCACTGAGCGGTGCGAAAGCGTGTCAGCGAGAGCCAATCTCGCCTACGAGTCGCTTCTCCACAGCACGTTCGCCGCCGCCTGACACGGCTCCCTCGCACGAACGCTGAAGCTTCTTGTCGAGAACTTGAGGCGAGCCTTTCGTGCTCGACTGCCTCCCGCACTTCCTTTTCTCCGTCTCACCTCCCCAGGCTCCGAGTCGTCGGACGTCGTGTACTTGGTCGAGTACAGCCGGCAACTCACGTATTACCGTGGACGCTGTTGCATCCCCGAATCCTTCCAGCATATCGGGTGCGCGAGTTGCTTTACCTGATTGCGCGCCCATCTCTCTGCGATACCGTCGGGCTCATTTGGGTGGCAGTCAACCGTTCCTTCGCCAAACTGAGAACAGACTGCCAGGAACGCCTGATCAAGACATTCTGTGTTGGTAGCTCATGCCAGGACAGCGCAATCGCCTGCGCTCGGCACAAGTCTCGTGCCAGGGGCCTACTTAACCAAAATCTCCCTGCTGGTATTCTTGCTCGGGCCAGTTCTGCGTTCTCAACTGCCAGCTTGACCTGAGCAGTCTTTCAATTTTGCCGTCGCGTACTGAGCGGACAGAGGTAGCTTGACGAATGATGCGGCTACCTGTCGCCTGTTCCGTCATGACAGGTTCTGCTAACTTCCTACGCTTCACCGCCCAAGCATGTGAGGCTGAGCTGGTCTTGACTGGCTCGCAGGTTCACAGCGGGTCTGTTAGAGCTAGTCAGCCTTGGAGAAGGCCACTTCTGCTCCGCCTTGACCTCCGCTCGCTTCCGTCTGTAGCACTCCTTGCCATCATGTGCAGCACCCAGCTTCAGTCCTCCCTGTCCCAAAACCTTCCCGTGCAAAGGTGCTACTATGGCAGTGGCGGTCAGCGGCCAACCGCAGGTTGTCCCTTCCACAGCGGCAAGCTTGCCAATGTCGGCCCGCTCGCCAAGCATGACAGCAGCCTGGTCAACCGGGCATTGACTGCTCTGATGCCACGGCGATTCGTCCGGCCCGTTGACTGCAAGGCCCTCCGCGCGCGCCTTTGTTGTCTTCCTTTTCCCTTCAATGCAGCGGAACCGACCCAGCCTTGCGTCCCCGACGCGGCACACAAGACGAACGGAGTCATCGAGCAGGACGCAGCACAATATCACGGATAGCAGCTTACACGACCTTGACTGCATCGCTTTGGCAATCCTCGAGGAGCAAGGCTAGTTAGAGGACCAAGAGCGCTGAGTCGGCGCTTCCTCCGGCGCCCTTCCCTTCTCTCGAAGAGTAGGTATGTACCTTTGAGGATGCTCGGGGCGTGAAGCCTTGACGGGCGTCAGGCGAGCGACAAGAGGTGCACCCACCTCTTCCTCATCCTCCAAGGTTTCTTTTCGTCCCGCTTGCGCAGGGCTCCACCGCCGGGCTCCTCTCTCAGACCACTTGCAGGCTCTGTAAAGTAAGCCGCACGCTTGAGTCGCCGAGACTATACACAATAGCGCACTAGGTAGCCAGATGGCGTGGACTCGCGCTTGAGAAGGTTGACCCTTGTTTCTCCTCCCTCTCTTTCGCACGCTGTGCTAGCTGCTCGACCCGATGATATACAGCTTATATAGGTGCACAGTGCGCGCGTTGCCGACCAGCACGCAGGCCTCCACGTCCCCGAGCGGCAAGTGTGCCTTCGCGCCTCCTGCCCGCTTTTCTGTAGTCAAGTGCGCCAGAGCTCCTGCAATGGTTCGCTACACCCGTTCCTATCCATTTCGTGATCAAATAATCCGAGCTGGGGGCTTGCAGGCGCTGTGTGCCGAGGTTCGTGAGTGCGAGCGGACGCTAGCCATTTAGCACAGTTGCTCGCCCTAATCCTCTCCCTCACTGCACACAAGCACATACCATTGCACGCGTTGCGTCCGCGGACACCAAGCAAGCACATGCATTGCAGCCCTTCAAAGGCGGGGGAGATGCGCGCCTGCTAGGCGCTGAGTGGGACTAGCGACAGCTCCCTGCGGCGAGGAGGGAAGGGGTCGGCGCAAAGTGGCGAAAGGAGCCGTGAGAGCTGGTGATGTGTCGCTCGTACGACAGAACAACGATTGGAAAAGACCGCAAGACAGCAAGGCAACGGACAAGAGCCGCGTTGGGCAGCGCCAAAGAGAGCGAGCGCTCTACTGTCCTTCTCCTGCTCACAAAAGCGCACCTCCAGCGGTGCACGGCCATCCTAGCGCTCATGGCGCCAACCGCGAGCAGGATCGAGTGGCCGGTGGCACTAAGAGCGGCTCGAATTGAGCGTTCTCCGTCCCGCGAGGTGGTGGAAACGAGCAGGGGGCATTCAAGAGGCAACCTGCCGGCCAAAGACGTGAGGTACTGAGCGCGGAGGGAAGCCTGGACGAGGATCGATCAAGAGCCGTGAAAGCGAGAGCCGGGAGGAAGACAAACTGGCAATGACGGCAGGAGCGAAACTCGGACAACACATTGCGGCAACGGGCCACTTTTGAAGCAGTCAGATCACAATGCACGCCTCTTGCAAGAAGAATGACAGACAGAAGACCACGAGAGCAACGAGAATGACAGACGGAAGACCACGAGGGGCAGGGACGGAAGAACGACGGCATTGCAAGCTCGAGCCGGAGCAGCGCCGAGGTGTACGGCGGCTCGCTTGGCAGATCGTACAGCATAGCCCAGGGCGGCTGGACACGGCAGGAACTGCGAAGGATGCGAGCGAGGTCAGCGCAATGCTCGGGGACAACGGAGGAGTGCCCGCTCGTCGCGCCGCATCCTTGGTTGACGTCGTTGAATGCCTCAGATAGGAGCGAAAGAGATGATATTGTTCTACAGTGTGGTAGTAGCCACGTTCAGGTTGAACTATTGCCTAGAAATGTTTTGTATCTCTCATCGGCGAGACGACGTCGACGAGGATGCGTGCGGGGACGAGGGCTGGAGTGAGGCTGAGAAAGAGGGTGCGCACCTGCGAGCTGGTGACCTCGCTGTTGAGCAGCTGATGCGAGTGCGCGTGCGGTGACTGGAGGCTTGAGGATCACAAACGAGGCGAGAATGCAGGAAGGCGGCGAAGGCAGGTGGTGAAGAAGGGGCGGTGCCGAGTAGCAAGCAGCCACCGCGAGAAAAGCAACGCGAAGAAAAGCTTCGGGGCGGGTGAGCAAGAGGGAAAGAGACGCGAGGGGTGAGGGCGGGCATGGGGTCAAGGTAGAATACAACAGAGCAGTTGTATTGATCGAATACAAACCTGAGGAAGAGCGGCGCGGGCGGACCAAGCGCGCGCGCGTCTTTTCCCTCCACCGCCCGCATCCCTCCTCTTACCCTCACCGGCTCTTCTTTTCGCGGTCACCCCCCTCCAGCTCCTTCACCATGTCAGTCTCCGCTCCCTCGCGCTTGTCCTGAGCGTCGCCACCACGATCCCGTCGCCCGCGAGCGAACTTGATCGCTGTCGCCGGATCGCCTCGACCACCGCACTTGGAGTGTCGCGCGCTACAGACGGCGGTTCTGGAACCGAACAGGGAGTGTCGGACGCGTGTGGACGTCGTCAGCGGTAGAGAGCGGGGCGGGGATGAATAGTCACGAGGCGGACGTTGGCGGCAAGATGGAGCGTACCTGCACGTCGCGGCTCGCTCCTGAGCTGCTGATAAACACCGAAACGGCACAGCGGACCTGATGGTGACGCAGCGGCGGCGACGCGACGACGACTGGCGCACCTCACCTCGAGCTCGCTCCCTCAACCCGCGTGCTGACCATACCACTCCCTCCGCTTTCACCTGCTCGCAGGCCGTCTGTTCGCGTGCGTTCCCTCTTATATCGTAGGGTCGACCCGCGCTGACCTTGCCTACGCTTCCAGGACGTTACCCCCGAGGCCTTCATTGCTGCCTACTCGTCTCACCTCAAGCGCTCCGGTTAGTCCCGCGCGCCTTGCCTTCCACTGCTTCCGTGGGAATGGGCATCGCTATGCGCATTCAGGCGATTCATGACGACGGACAATCTGCCCGGCGTGCTTCGCATGTCCCGCTGCACCTCGCCCGCGCCTCGACTTTGGCCGCAACACGCTCCGCCCCTCTCGACCGCTCGCGTCCGAGCCGGCTTGTATAGACTCTTTGGCATAGCACCTTAGGTGGCCCGCAAGGGCATGTACCTCTCGTGTGAACGCCGTAGGGTCTATGCTGCCGGTTCGGGCGCAGGCGGATTGAGGAGGGTTGGACGGGTTGCATCGCCGCTACGCCTTCTCAGCACCTTTCCCCGCGCAGAGAGCCTGTACTGACGCCCCTCCGCGCGTGCGAACAGGCAAGCTCGAGATCCCCGTCTGGGTTGACGTTGTCAAGACTGGCACTGGCAAGGAGCTCGCGCCGTACGACCCGGACTGGTTCTACATCCGTGCCGCGGCCGTCGCTCGCCACATCTACCTCCGTGCGTTGCGCTTCTGCCGATACCGCCGCGAACGCCGTCGTCCGTGTCGATGCTGACCCCGGACCCTTTCCTCCGCCTTGCAGGCAAGCACGTCGGTGTCGGTGCGCTCGCCAAGCTCCACGGTGGCGCCGTCAACCGCGGGAACAGGCCTTCGCATCACCGTGACGGCAGCGGCTCCGTCGAGCGCAAGGTCCTCCAGGTGCGTCTTCGTCATCTCCCCTCGCCAGACCATCCTGCGACGAGGCTGATCCGGTGCTCCCCCTCCTTCGCACAGGCGCTTGAGAAGATCGGCGTCCTTGAGAAGGACACCGCCCGCGGCGGCCGCCGCATCACCGTTGACGGCCAGCGCGACCTTGACCGCATCGCCTCGGCGATCGTCGAGGAGCAGCGCTCGTCGGAGGAGGACGACGAGTAAGCGCTCTCCCGAGTGCTTCTCTCGCGTCCGGGCACGCTCAGTGGTTCAATGGTAGTCTGTGTGGCTGCAACGAGGCTACTGGGTTGAGCCGAAGTTGCTGTTGTCGTCGAGAGCGCAGCCTCGAGGAGGAAGACCGGAAGCTCGCTTTGCACTCTCGCCTTCCTCGAGCCTCCCGCGCTTCCACACCTCTAGTGCACGTAGAACAAGTAATTGAACGGCCCACCGAGCCGCACGAAGCGGGAGAATGGTGTCATCGCCGTCTCGTCTCTCCTCGCGCTCCCGCTGCTCTCGCTCGCCCGCATCAGCTTCGCGCGCCGTTGCTTCCGTCGCACAGGCAGCGTGGCAGCTATCGCTCTGGGCTACACCTCACGCTCGCTAACTCAGCGTCCTTCACCCCACTCTGCCTCTCCGCCTCGTCCTCCCTTACTTTCTCACGCAATGAAGCCCTCAGTCGACTACAGCCTCTACTACGTTACCGGCCGGTCTCTCCTCCCTGTCGCACCCGCCTCGTATACCGGCCCCGCGGCCGACTGGTACCTCGCGCACCTCGAGCGGGCCCTCGAGGGAGGGGTCACGGTCGTCCAGATCCGCGAGAAGGACGTCGACGGCGGAGAGTTCTACGAGGTTGCGCGGAGGAGCAAGGACGTGTGCGATAGGGTGCGTTCGAGCGCCGCTTTCGTTCGGTGGTACCGGCGGGTGGGGGGAGGACGGCTCGCGGCGAGGAAGTGGGGGGCGAGGGGCGCTGGGACCTGCGCAGCAGTGGATCGGGCCACTCGGCGCTGACGACGGCCATGTGGTTGAGAGCGGAGTGCGCGACGGCGAGGAAGAGGATGTGGTGCGGAGCAGGTGTAAAGGGCTGTCGGGAGACGCTGACGCTCTCCGCGTCGTCGAGCTAGCTCGCACGGCTCTCACGATACGCGGCACGCACAAACATATGTCACTGACCGCTCCAGCGCCGCCCTCCTCGCAGTACAATGTCCCGCTGTTCATCAACGATCGCCTCGACATCGCCTGCCTCCTCGGCTGCCACCTGCATGTCGGACAATCGGACCTCCCCGCGCGTCTCGCGCGGCAACTTCTCGGCCCGGACGCGCTCCTCGGCGTGAGCGTCAACACCGTCGCCGAGATGCAGCAGGTGCTCGACGAGGGTGTAGCGGACTACGTCGGTGTCGGGCCGTGCTTTGGCACGCAGACGAAGAAGAACTTGAACCCGATCATGGGTCCGAGAGGCGTGAGGGCCATTATGGAGGTCCTGGGTGAGAGCGAGGTGAAAGCGGTGGTCATTGGTGAGCTCTCGTTCCCCTCGTCTCATTCGGGCCGCAACCGACTAAGTACCACTACGCTCGCAGGCGGCATCACCCCCGCAACGATCCCGAACGTCCTCGCGCAGACGCCCGCGCCTGTCGCTTCAGGCGGATACCGCCACCTCGACGGCCTTGCGGTCGTCTCGTCTATCGCCGCCTCGCCCGACCCACGCACCGCCGCAAAGGAGCTGCGCTCGCTGTTCGACGCGAGGAAGGAGCTGCCGTGCTGGGATCGGAGAAGTGACGCTTCCTCCAGCGCAGAGCAGATCGTGCAGGACGCGGCGGATATGCTGAGGCTGCTGAGGGAGGGGAACAACAAGCCGCTCGTGCACCACATCACGGCGCGTCCTTACCTCCTTTCCATCCAGGTCTGCACTAACGCCCGAGAGCGCACACAGAATCAGGTCGTGATGAACGACTCGGCGAACCTGACGCTCGCGTTCCACGCTTCGCCGATCATGTCGTCCTCGCCGGACGAAGCTCCGCACCTGTCAAAGCTGATCTCGTGCCTGCTGCTCAACCTCGGCACCATCACCGAGGCGCAGATCACGGCGCAGAAGATCGCGGGCGAGGCGGCCAACAGGAATGGCAGGCCTGTCGTGTTTGACCCGGTTGGGGTCGGCGCGACGGAGTACAGGAAGAAGAGTGCTAGCGGTGCGTCGCTGCTTGCTCGTACCTCACTCGTCTCCTCGCAGCCGTTCTCTCCTCTGCTTGTTCCCTCTACCATCCTTTCACAGCTCCATTCGGGCTGACACTTTCCTTCCGTGCCGGCAGACCTCCTCAACGCCTGCCACGTCTCGATCATCAAGGGCAACGCAGGCGAGATCGGCGCTCTCGCGGGATTGAGCGAAGTGCAAGCACGCGGGGTGGACAGCGTCGGGAGCGGGTTCAAGGACCCCGCGACGGTGGTGCGCACGCTGGCTGCGCGGGAGAGTACGTCACCTCTCCCGTTCCTGCTCCATGAGCAAGCTGACTCGTAATGCAGAGCTTGTTGTGGCGATGAGCGGCGAGATCGACTACGTCTCGGACGGGAGAGCGACGTTCGCGATCGAAAATGGGAGTAAGTGGCAGGAGAACATTACCGGGTCGGGCTGTATGGCGAGCTCGTGCGTTCTCCTCTTCGTCCATAAGTAGGGCAGAAGTTTACTGAACGTACACGCAGGGCTGTCGCGCTCTTCGCGGGGCTGCGCCACGAGTCAGGCAGCCTCTCCTCCGCCATCGCCGGGTCCGTCGGTCCTTTCTTCCTTCCATGGCGCATCCTCACACCCGCTCTTCGACAGCCTGGTCGCGATCAACGTCGCTGGCGAGTTGGCCGCCGAGCGCGCCGACGTTCGCGGGCCGAACACGTTCCGCGCGGCGCTCATCGACGAGTGCTTCAACCTCACGCCGGAGGTGGTGCTCCAACGGGCCAAGGTGCGGAAGCTATAGAGAAAGGTGTGGGTTCCACTGGACGGAAAAGAGGTCCGTACGAGTCGAGCAGAACGCGATGAGAAAGAAGCATTCACGCGCGAGTTGCGATGAGCTCAAAGCATGCCTCGCTCGTTCTACTGAGGAACGGCGCCCGTACCCACCTGAATAACACTTGTCTGCTTTGCATGCCACTTCTATCCAGACAGAAGAGGAAGACGGCGCTGCGTCCCCGCTTGTCCCGCTCTCCGAGGTCGCGCGACCAGGCCAAAGTCGTCGCGTCGTCTGCTCCCATCGCTGTTCCCGGCTGATCGGGACGTGCTGCCCAGCTCGACAGCTTCCTGCATCGCCATGTCCTTCGCCTCGGACGACTCGTCGCCCACGAGCGCGCTCCCGTCGTCGCCGTCGTCGGGATCGTCGAGCGCCACCAGCTCGCTCGCAGGCGACCTCAACGAGTACCGCGCGCCGCTCAACGGCGAGGCCCCCGAGCCGAGCATCGACGGCACGAGCATCACGGGCGGCGAGGGCGGCGTGCGCGCCGAGAGCTTGGAGGAAATCAGCGAGGACGACAAGAAGGTGCGCTGCAGCCGCTCTCGCGGGGTTCCATGCGCGCGGGAGGGGCGCAGTGCCCTTCGACCGAGCGACTGCGCCCGCCCTGAGCGCCCTCACCTAAAAGAGACGCACTGACACCCGCTCGTCCCTCCTCGCAGCTCGCGCTCAGCCTGAAATCGCAAGCCAACACGCACTTCACCAGCTCGCGGTACCGCGAAGCCCTCGACCTCTACACCGCATCGCTCAACAAGAACCCGTTTGACCCCATCGTCTGGAGCAATCGCGCCGCCGTCAGGTTGAAGCTCGAGGAGTACGGGCTCGGCGTTGCGGATGCTTGTGCGTTCCTAGGCGCCACCTTCTTCGATTTTGGGCTGCCTGAGAGCTGACGAGGACACGCACGCAGCTCGGGCAATCGAGTTGGACAGCCGGGCGGTGAAGGTGTGTCTTCCTTCCCAATCGTTCCCTTCGTCTTGCCAACTGAGGCGCCCTGTTAGGCATACTACCGGCGAGCGCTCGCCAATCTCGCCATCTTAAAGCCCAAAGCCGCGATCGTCGATTTTAAAAAGGCGCGTCCTTCCTGTGTGCTTCCTCCCTGCGCCTGCTGACTCCCTTTCACGCTCGTAGGTCATCCAGCTGGATCCGAAGAACGCAGCCGCGAAGTCGCAGCTTGATGCGACGCAGAAGCTGGTGAGGAGGCTAGCGTTCGAGGCGGCGATTGCGGGCAAGGAGGAGGAGGCACCGAGCGTGACGGTGCGCTGAACCCCCCCTCCCTCTCCCTGTACCGCCCTTTACTGAATTGCCCCGCCGCCCGTAGGTCCAGAAGCAGCTCGACGATGGCGCGTCACCCATCCCGTCGGACTACGACGGCCCGCGGCTGGAGGACGACACGCGCCCCACACCGGACTTTGTCGAGGGCATGATCGCGCATTTCAAAGCGGGCAAGCTTCTCCCCAAGCGGTTAGTGTGGCAGATCCTGCTCGGCGCGTACAAGGTACTGCGTGAGGAGGAGACGCTCGTGGATGTGCCGATTCCGGAGGGGCAGACGGTGGATGTGTACGTTGCGTCCCACTCCTGTTGTCCCGTTCCTACGGCTGTTCGGAGCACAACGCTGATCATCGAGCGTGCCGCTCAGCATCGGTGACGTCCACGGCCAGTTCTACGACTTCATGCACCTCCTTTCACTCACAGGCGCGCCGTCACCGACGCACACGCTCGTCTTTGACGGCGACCTCGTCGACCGCGGTAGCTGGAGCGTCGAGATCCTCCTCACTGTGTTCTGCTACAAGTGTGCGTCTCGCCTCTCCCGTCTCCCTGTGCAGTGTGAGGGCTGACGAAGGCATGCAGGGCTGTACCCGCGGAACGTGTTCATCAATCGCGGGAACCACGAGACGAGCGACATGAACCGCGTGTACGGGTACGAGGGCGAGAGCACGAAGAGTGCGTTCCTGCGTCCTGCTTCTTCTCGTGCGATCAGTGCGGCTGACGAGAGCGTCCCGCTGGTGCGCAGAATACGGGCCGCAGACGTTCAAGCTGTCCGAGGAGATCTTCACTGCACGTGCGTACAGCCGTCTTTCACGACGCGTCTCGAGTACGGCTGTCTAACCCTCGCGCACGAGCAGTCCCCCTCGCAACGCTCATCACCGCTTCCGAGCCCCCTCGCGTCGATGCGTCGCCGAACCCGCCGAACCCGACGCTGTACAAGGGCGTCAAGCGCTTCTTTGTCGTCCATGGAGGCTTGTTCAGCCGCGACGATGTCACGCTCGAGGACGTGAGGGCGATCCCGAGGATGAAGATCAAGCAGCCGGGGCAGGAGGGGCTCATGTGCGAGATGCTCTGGTCCGTGGTGCTTCTCTTCTGCCCCGGAAATGAGAGCGGCTGTATTGACCGAGTGTGATTGCGCAGGACCGACCCTCAAGTGCGCCATCTCTCCTGCGCCCCTCGCTCGCGCTGACCTTCCTTCTGACGTGCAGGACGCGCCCGGCCGCGGCCCCTCGAAGCGCGGCGTCGGTCTCGGTTTCGGGCCCGACATCACGCGCGCATGGACGGAGAAGAACGACGTGACGGCGGTGATCCGCGCGCACGAGGTCCGCCAGGGAGGGTACAGCGTCGAGCATGGCGGGCTGTTGGTGACGGTGTTCTCGGCGCCCAACTATGTGCGTCTGCGCGCGTGCGCGCTTCCATCTCTGGCTCTGCTGGGACCGCGGCATGGGCGGACAGGACTGACCCGCTTTCCCCTCCTCATCCCTTTCACTGGTCCTCCCGCTCGCGCCTGCTTGCATGCCATTCCCGACGCGCAGGTCGACCAAGTAGGCAACCTTGCGGCGTTTGCACGGATCGACTCGACGGGCGAGATGAAGTTCACGACGTTTGAGGCGCAGCCGGTGTGTTCTCCTCCCTCGCGTGACGTCCCGCATCACATCACAGATACTGACGGCGTATGGCGACGCAGCACCCGAGCCATATCCGCCCGATGATGTACGCGGGCGGGATGATGGCGGGCATGTGAGGCGTTGAGCCGAAGAGAAGAGGGGGGGGGGGAGTGCTATCACACCGCGTGTTACCATGCGGGCAGGGGATACTTAGCACGCTGCACTGCATCCTGCATCATGCTTACGGAGAGAGCGGTGGGACGGCGGGGCCGCGGGCGGAGGCGGGCTGCTCTGCCCGTCATGTCCGGGAAGGGAAGGCGCGGGGCGCGGCGGCGAGTCGAGAGTTGGAAGCCTCGTCCGACGACAGACGTGCTGCCCTGCCCTCTCGTTTGCTTGCCCGTGTGCTGTGCTGTGCTGCCCTGCCTGGTGAGTGGCTCGGTCTGCAGAAGACGCTAGGGAGGAGGGGACGGAGCGAGCTGCATTCGATCGGGCGCGAAGGACGAGCGGCGAGACGGACGACGGCGGAGGGCGCGCCACGCTCGAGTGACGGGCTCGCGGAGAGTACGGCCAGCACGAGCTTACTCTTCTGCACTTAAGCAGCGCACATCCACCCCGCCCACCGCTCGTAGTTCGCCTGCGCGCGTCGTCGCTCGGCCCACTTGCGCTCGCCGCCCCTTCCACCTCTGCGTCCAGCTCCGCTCGTCGTCGCGCCCGTCGCCGAGCCACAGACCAGCACAGCGCAGCCAGCTTCTTCTAGCGTACAGCGAGCTCTTCCGCCCCGCCCCGCGCCTGTCTCCCGTCTGGCAGCTCCCGTCCTCCTCCGGCGAACCCCACTCTCCCCTCCCTCGCCGCCTCCCTCTCCTCTCCGCGCGCACTCTCCGCCCAGCGCGCCTCTCCTCCCCTCCCCCTCCCCCTCCCCCGCCTCGCTCCCGCCCCCCTACTCCCGAAGAACCCGAGCAACGAGATGGGCTGCGGCGGCTCGAAAGACGCCCAGATGGAGGCCGACTACCAGACGGCCGTCCGCGAGCGGCAGAAGGAGGAGGAGAAGGTCATCGCCCGGTGCGTTCTCTCCTCTCTTCGTGCTTCGGGCGCTGCCGAGATGCGCTGGTGCCGGGTGGAGCGCGATGTGAGAAGCGAACAGGCGGGGCGAGGGGGATAGCGGGGGACGCGGAAGCGGAGAAGGACGTGTCGCATAGCCGCGGCGGCGTCCGCTCTCTGCTGACGGTGGATCGCTGTGTGCCCGGGCTGGCCCCGAGACACGCGGGATGTTCCCAAAGGCGGCGCGACTGGGTCGGCTATAGACGCCGTTGCACGTGCAGACGGTCCAGCAGCGCTGCAGAGATGCGCGGTTGAACGAGCTTGAAAGAGAACAACCAGGAAGGCGTACTGACCCGGCTCCACCTCATTCCGCAGGCGCGATGTCAAGCTGCTTCTCCTCGGAACGGGTGAATCGGGCAAGGTGCGTCCTCCAAATGCCGTCCTGCGCCCAAAGCATGCTCACTTGCCCCGGCACGCCCGCAGTCGACGATCTTGAAGCAGATGCGGTTGCACCACCTCGGAGGGTACACGGACGAAGAGCGGGACGGGTACCGGGAGATTGTCTATGCCAACCTCGTTCGTCTCGCCTTTTCTGGCTGCCGAGACGTGCGCCAACTTACATGCACTTGCGCTCGCAGATTCAGTCGATGCAGGTCGTGATCGAGGCATTGCACGACCTCAACATGCCCCTCCCGCCCTCGCTGCGCGACAAGGCGGCGTACATCATGTCGATCCGGGTCTCGGCGCACGACCCGTGCCCGCCCATGCTCGACCCGATGGTGACCAAGGCGCTCGTCGCCCTCTGGGCCGACCCGACCACCAAGGCGTGCGTCAGCAAGAGCAGGGAGTTCCAGCTCAACGACTCGGCGAGCTAGTGCGTCCCGCCTTTGCTCCTCGTATGTGCGGTCTGCCCCCGCTAACGCAAAGGGTCTGCAGCTACTTCGATGCGGCCGAGCGGATAGGCGCGCAAGACTACATTCCGACGGACCAGGACATCCTCCGGTCGCGCGTCAAGACGACGGGCCTGACCGAGGAGCGCTTCCAGGTCGGCCAGCTCAACTATGTCGTATTTGACGTCGGCGGGCAGCGGAGCGAGCGCAAGAAGTGGTGCGTCCGTGCCTCGTGTCACCCTTCCCCCGGTGCTGACGAACTCCCGCTCGCACAGGATCCACTGCTTCGAGAACGTCAACGTGCTCATTTTCCTCGTCGCCATTTCGGAGTATGACCAGACGCTGTACGAGGACTCGGACATCAACCGCATGAACGAGGCCGCTGGCCTGTTTGAGAGCATTTCCAACTCGCGCTGGTTCGCTCAGTCGAGCGTGATCCTCTTCATGAACAAGGTGCGGCTGCGCTCGCTCGCTCTCTACTCCGTGTGCCCGTACTGACTTGCTCCGCTCGCCTGCGCCAGACTGACCTGTTCAAGGGTGCGCTGCCCTCGCCTATCGATCCTCGTCGATTCCCCGCTGACTGCTGTGCCCGCCGCGCAGCCAAGCTCATCACGTCGCCAATCTACGAGTACTATTCGGACTACGAGGGCCCGTCCGACTACCCTACGGGGTGCGCCTACATGGAGAGCAAGTTCCGCCCGCTGTACCGCAACGAAGCGGCACGGCCGCTCATTGTGCACTTTACGTGCGCAACGTGCGTTGCTCTCTTTTTTTCGTCCGTGGTCTTATGGACTCATGCTGACCAGGAGAGGAGTGCAGCGATACGGAACAGCTCAAGGTCGTGTTTGCGGCGGTCGAGGAGAGCATCCTCAAGGCGGCGATGGAGGACCTTGTGCGTCGCCCGTCCTGCTATCGCTTCTGCTCGCGGTATTGACGGCACTCGGCTCATGCGCAGGGCCTCTTCTGATCGAGTGAGGCGCCTTGTTGCCCATCACCCGGCGCAGCGCGGCACGCCTACGCCCCCTTCCCGCTTACGCCCTTCGCATGTCCTTACTGTGGTAGTTTTCCCTCTCTCCTCATTTATATCCACCTACCCGCATGTTGCGGTTCCCCTCCGCCCCTTTTTCGCGCTTGTTTTCCTTGCTCCGCGGTTGTCCGATTTGATCAGTCTCCCTTGCCCTCTCGCGCTAGTTCCATTTCTGACCTGTGCGGGTCAGCCTGAGATTGCATTGCCTTTCTCTCACTGTTCCTCCGCCCTTGTCTGCGTGAGGGAAGTCGAGACTCGCCTTCTCCGCGCCCATCTCCTCCTCCTCGCGCTCTCTTCCTCCGCCTCCGCCGCCCGCCCCTCGCCGCCATGCGCGCCTCCTCCTCCGTCCTCACCGCCGCGCACCAAGTCCCGCGGTACCGCTCCCCGGCGCTCTCGTCGCGCCTCCCGCCGCCCAAGCTCCCCCTCTTCAGGAGCGTCGTCGCCCACCCGCCCGCGCCGTTCGCTGTCGACGCCCACTCGAGGAGGAAGGCTGGAGCAGACACCGAGGGGAGCGAGGGGAGCGGCGCGCGCAAGGGGAAGGCCGGGAAGGTGCTTCTGACATCTCGCGCGGAGTTCAGCAGGAGGACGAGGGCGTCGGAGGGAGCTCGCGCCCGGATAAGCCGTTGCGTACGGACACGCTTTGCGGGCGACGAGATACGGTAGAGGCGCTGCCGAGCCCCTGCAGGAGCGAATGCGGACGAGCGGCAGCAAGGTGCTCGCGAGGAGGAGGGGGAGGAGGGCTTCCGTTCTTCCGTTCGCGGGATGGATGCGCGGTCTTATAGATCGCATGAGGTCCACCTATTCCAACGCATAGGGCGCGAACCCTCGCTTCGGGCGCGTCGAGCGCGGGCGCTTCGCGGCGCTTGTCGGGCTGTTGGGCTCGCACTAGTCGCGCCTCTACCATGACCGGCCGCTGTGTGATGTTCTCTACTGACCCCCTCGTCAGCAGTCCGCCGCCCCCGCCTCGGCGCCCCTCCGCCCGCTCGTCGGCCCGCACCAGCTCCTGTACTCGACTGCCCCGCGCCCGCTCATCCCCCTAACTGCCTCGCCCACGAATCACAAGCTGTGGAACCCGCCCGCGCCGGACTCGGCACAGACGCGCTCGATCGACAAGGACGAGAGCGGCCGGCTCGCGCGCTTCGCGGGCAGGTTCGGCGGCGCGCTGCCCGCGCAGGCGCAGGCGAAGGAGGATAAGAAGGCCGACGAGGGCCTGTTTGGCATCGAGGGGGACTTGAGCTGGCTCGAGGGCGTGACGACGCAGAGCCCTGGGACCGCGCTCGGCAAGAAGGACGTTGTTGGCCCCTCGAAGAAGGAGAAGAAGGGAAAGAAGTAGTGCCCGAGCGGAGGGGCTGTTGTATTGCACCGATGCTCGTACAGGGTGTGTGGATGCGTTTTCGTGTCCTCAGAAGCGGGAGATGCTCTCTTCGCGTTGGAGCTGGCGCTCACGGAAGAGCGATTGAAGAGGAGCGGGATGAAGCGGTCTCGCTCGCTCATTCTGGCCCTGACCGTCAGTCTCGCCGTGAGATCGCCCTACAACAAGCTCAGGCGACAAATGCGACCTCTCGAAGCCGCGATCATCCGTATTTAAACGCCCGCTACAGTCTAGGAACTATTTTCCCCGCGATTCCCAAGAAACGGTTGCATGGTGTAGTTGGTCATCACGTCAGTTTAACATGTAGTTCACTGAAGGTCCTCAGTTCAAACCTGGGTGCGATCATCACTTTTTTGCGGGCGACAACGCCGGGTCTCCTTCGCTTTTATGGCCTTTCCGGCCCCTGTACAGCAACGTAATTTGCTCGAACCAGTGCTCCGTGCTCTGGGAGCACAGCCGGCCTGTGCAAGCGGCCTGGGAGGGTGTGCCCACTGCTCATGTCGCTTGCGATGGTCCTCATTCCTCTGGCTTTGCTCCTTCCTTGCGTCGTCCCCCATCGACGCAGCTCCCTGCGTTTTGAGTGGTCGTGACGATTGGACGGGCATCCCCCAAAACACGCTAGAGACTCCCGTGCTTGCTCGGCTACTTTCACGCTCAACTCCCTCCATAGTTTGCTTCCCTTTCACTCCTTGCAGAGAGGCTCTCGGCACGACTGTGCGCTTCGAGGAAGAGTCGAGGCTGCCTCCTGATGTTTGATGAGCTGCTGCAGGGCTCGCTGACAGCCCCTGACGCCCGCTTCCTCAGACTTCCCTCCTCACGTCCTCTCCTGGACTCGGCTCTTGACCCGACTTCTCCCATCCTGCATTGCTCGAGAGTCCAGGCTCTGATACGAGAGACGTGCACCGCGACAAGCCAGCAGGGGCGGTGGAGCCTATACCGCATCCAGATGGGAGGCACTCCGGAGGGGTCGAGGAAGAGCGTGCGTGACAAGGCATGAACCCGACCCGCTTGCCAATTGAATGTTTTCCGTGGTGCAGCACAAGGTAAGAAGGAGAGAAGGGGAAGAGCAGCATGTCGGGTCTCAAAAGAAGAGCAAGCTGGAGCGAGTCCTGATCCTAGGGCGGACAAGCTGGAAAGCTCGTGACTGGCGAGAGCGCCCGATGCGTCATTGCGAGCACCAGGCAACGCTAGCAAGCCGACCTAGTGGGCACTCTGGGAAGAGACTGCGAGATGTGCGTTGCCATAGTTACATTTCCTCCTTCGCCTCGACGCCTCGCCTCTACGCCCTCGCGCCTTCGAAACTCTTGAACCACGCCTTCTGCTTGCCGCACTTCTCGTTGGTGCAACTCGGGCACCGGAGCATCATCTGCGGCGAGACCGTTTGTCCGCTCTTGAGATGCGCGGCGGCGATGTCCGCGATCGCACGGATGAAGTACGGCGAGTCGTTCAGCGATGCGCAGCGCTTGACGCCCGTCAGGCCAAGCTGCATACGGTAGAACCGTCAGTAGGAAAGGAGAAGGGGAAGGAAAGAGCGAGACGCACCTCCTTCGCCTCCTCAAGGTACTCGAGGTCGAGCTCGTAGAGCGTCTCGATGTGGTCCGACGTGAACGCGACGGGGACGAGGAGCATGTCGTTGTGGCCAAGCTTGGCGAGGCCCTTGATCGCGTCACTCGTCTGCGGGCCGAGCCACGCCGACGGCCCGACCTGCGACTGCCACACGAGGCGGTACGGGTTCCGGTTGCCCAGCCGCGCCATGATCGCCGAGACGGACGCACCAACCTCGGACGGGTAGGGGTCGCCGCGATTGACAACCGACATCGGCAGCGAATGCGCCGAGAAGAGGAGGACGACCTTGTCGCGCACTTCGGGCGGGTACGTCTTCAGCGAGTCCTCGATGTTGCGCGCCACAGCCTGCATGCACAGGGCGCGTGAGCGCGTTTGAGGAAGCGCCAGCGAGCAGTACGCACGTCGACAAAACCTTCGTGCACGCCCCAGCGGTCAATCACGCTCCACTGGATCTCCTTCTCGCCCTCGGCAGCCTTGCCCTTGCCGAGCGCGACCGACTGCTTCCACATCTCGTTGAGCGAGCTGCCCGTCGTCGAACAGCTGTACTGCGGATACTGCGTGAACGCAATCGCGCGCTCGACGCCGTCGCGCCGCATCTCGTCGAGGCACGTCTCGGTGAGCGGCTGCGCGTACCGGAACGCGACGTAGGCCTTGTGCGGTGCTGTCTCGGGCGAGAGCTCGTCAAGGAGCTTGGCCATACCCTCACCCTGCGTGCGCGTCCAGCGGAGGATAGGCGAGCCGCCGCCGATTGCGGCGTACTGCTCCTCAATCTTCGGAGTCCTCCTCTTCGCGATGAGCGGCGCGAGGGTGGATTGAAACGGCAGGGGGATAAGGTCACCATCGAGAAACAGCGCCCGCAGGAAGTCGCCCGTTTCCGGGACCTACGGGAAGAAGCAAGGTCAGCTTGAGCGTCCGCAGGCGGCATCCGACAAGAAGCAAGTGTCATCGTCGGCTCTTCAAAGGCAGGTATCCCGCCAGTATACTCCTGAGTCACCAGATCGCGCACGAAGCGGAGCACGAAACCGTAGCCCGCCACCCAGGCATCTGCAACCCGCCCTCCTCTATTTGTCCGACCGAGGGAGAGAAGCGAAAAATGAACACACGGTGCTCGGCCCGCCCATGTTCATCATGACGACGGCTGTACATGCCAATGCAAGCCGTCACAGCGCACAAGGAGGCACGGGGGACGAGAAGAAGAGGGTCGCGGAGGGGAGGCGGTGAAGGCAGAGGCGGCGGCGGCGCAGCAAGCGAAGGCGGAGGCGGGCGGTCAGGCGAGGTGTTCAGTACAGCTCCACATCTGATCACAAGGGCGAATACAGCTCACCCGTCGGGCTGCATCTCGCGCGAGAGCTCTCGTCAGTCGGGACCGAGCGAGCATTGGGAGGAGAGCGACGCACGGCTTCGTGTGCGATGCGGCGGTCGCGAGAGCACGCGTGCCCTGCTTGGCGAGCTTCTGAGCGGCGGAACGGGCTGCCATCTTCGGAGGAGCGAAGGTCGACGAGCGAGAGCGCGGTGTTCGCCTCGATCGGAGAGGAAACACCCGCATCGCACAGCTTTCCAGAGCTTCCTGGGGCGTGCAGACAATCCAAGAGAGTGCTTAAGGACATGCAATACAAGACCGAGACACCGTCTCGCCCACCGTCTACGCTCTCTCCCTCAGTCGTCCATCGCCCTGCAAGAGTCGCGCAAGCAGCATCAGTCGGGTCTTTTCCTCGCACAGGAAAGCGAGAGACGATTCACCTCGAGATTGCCTTGTACGCCTTGCCGCCGGCCTTCCTCGTCCCACGCATCCTCCGCCACCTGCGCTGCGCCTCACCGATCCACCGCGCGACACGCTGCGCGCCCGCGTCCTCGAAGACCCAGCAGAGCGCCACGTTGGCAATGATGAGGAGGAGAAGCTCGAGGTGGAACTCGTGCGGGAGCTCGATGAACTCGAGGAGGCGGAACGTCCACGCATCGCTCTGCATGAAGAGCGTGTAGAGCGAGAACGACGACAGCGCGACGAGCGCGGCGACCAGCCACCGGTTCGTGTACAGCGGCTTGCGGTACGGTGGACCGACGCAGAACACCGCCGCGACGAGGATGTACTGGAACGACGACAGCAGGAACAGCGACGTATTCTCGTAGGAGACAATGTCGAGCTGGTCCGGGTCAATCACCGGCGGCGTGTACCTGCGGGCGACTTTTGAGTTCGCTATTCTTGCAGACGATGAGAGAGACGCACCAGTCGCGCGAGCGGATGTAGAGGAACGTGAAGACCTGGAAGCCGGAGGTGAGGACGATCTGGCCGATGAGCGACGTGAGGACCTTCTTCGACATGAGGTTGGCGGTCGGGCGCTTCGGGTGGATGCGCGGGAAGGGCTCGGTGCGACCCACTGCGGGCAGGAGGAGCAGGGTGAGCAGGGGGAGGGCATGGAGTAGCGAGACGACGCACTCGTAACCGCGATGGGGAGGATGAGCGCGAGGTCGATGTACAGGAACTGCGAGCGTGCCGTGTGAGCGCGCGTGCGGGGAAGTGAGGGTGCAGAGCGTACCTGGAAGTCGCCGAGCGTGCTCGCAATCGCATAGAGAAGCGAGACGGTCGTGAATTGGATGAGCGAATAAAGCGCCCTACGAGCCGGCGAGCTGGTCAGCCTGTGTGAAACAGGGAGAGATGAGGTGGGCGCACATGAACTTGAAGCACGAGAAGCTCGTCACGAGACTCGCGCGACCCTCCTTGATGACCTCGAGGAAGCACCTGATGTCGGGTTGCCTGCTCGTGAACGGCGCGGCCACGCTCGCCTCCGCCTCGGAGAGCGAGAGCCCGACGTCCGCGGCCTTGAGCGCGCCGCAGTCGTTCGCGCCGTCGCCGCAGAACCCGACCGTATACCCAAGGGACTGGAGCCGCTCGACGAGTTCGTGCTTCTCGTCGGGCGACATGCGCGCGAAGATGATGCCCTTGACGAGCATCTGCGGGGCGCGCGCGGGTGAGCACGGCTTAAGGAGAAGGAAGCGAGCGGACGCACTCGCTGGAGGGACTCGAGCGCGCCAAAGTCCATCATCCACCTGAAGACGTCGCCCGTCACGGCAAGGTGGTATTCCCGCCGCTCGTTTGAGTACCCGCTGAACACGCTGCGGTTGTCGGGCTCGATGGGCTGCGCATCGCTATTGATCATCAGCTTCGCTCGCAAGGGAGAAGAGGGAGAGAGCACGCACCTTGAGCGAGTACGAGTCGAGGGTACGCGTCTCGTCCTCAACGTCCGTCCACTCGATCGTGCTCCTTGGCGTACTCGCGCCGCCCTTGACAAAGCTCGGCAGGTAGATGCGGGTAAGCGGCTGGATCATGCCGCACTCGCGCCCGACCGAGATGGCTGTCCGGACGTTGTCGCCCGTGACCATGCGTGTCGGGATGTGCGCCGAGCGGAACGTTGCGATCGCGGGTGCTGTGCCCGGCTTGAGCTTGTTCTCGAAGATGACGAGGCCGAGGAAGCGCAGGTCGGACTCGACCGCCTCGCTGCACACGTGCAAGACGGGTCAGCGGGGGTGATCGAGGAAGAGCGAGACGACGCACCGCTTGAGACGCTGCGCCTTGATCCAGGTCAAGCCCGGCATGCTCTTGCCCGCGAGTGCGATGACGCGGAAGCCGTGCCGCGTGTAGTCGGCGAGCATCTCCTCGTAGTCCTCAGGCACTGCGGGCGTGTGCGCTCGTCAGCCCGAGCGCGAGCAGGATGGTCAGAAGACGAGGACGCACGAGTTGACTTATCGCAGATGTCGATCATGACCTCCGGCGCGCCCTTGACGTACGCCTCGACGCTCGTGCTCTTGAGCTTCTTGACCAGCACGCTCATCCGCCTCAGGCTCGAGACAAAGTCGAACGTGCGCAACACACCCAACTCGAGGAAATGCGCGTGCTTGCTCCCCGCCTTGAGCGCGTCCTCGAGCTTGAAACGCTCGCCGCCGGGCGGGCGTACGACAGTTTGCACGAGCGTCTGCGCCCGCTCGGGGACTTTGGCGCTCGCGCCTGGGTCGGCCCCCTTCTTGCGCTTGCCCGTCGCATCGGTCGAGGGCCGCCCGACGCCCTCCTTGCCCTCCTCGAGCGTCCAGCCCGTAAACTCGAACATGCGCAGATCGAGCGGGTCGCCGATCACCTCGCCGTTGACGACCTTGAGGCCGTGGCACGTCGCAAGCGCGTGCAGGAGGGGCGTCTTGGCGTCCGCGGCGCCGAAGATCGGGACGTCGTCCGGGTCGCGGTGCAGCTCGGTGAAGACGTTCGTCGAGCGCACGACGCTTCGCACGCCGAGGACGTCGAGGCCCTCCTCGGTGAGCGTGCCCGTCTTATCGAAGCAGACGATATTGACCTTGCCACCGATGTTGACCCGCGTCGGCGAGATGCAGAAGATGCCCATCTTGCGCAGGCGCTGGATCGCAAAGGAGGTGCCGATCGCCATGGTTGCAGGAAGCGCGGGAGGGACGACGATGGTGATGAGGTCGAGTGCGCGGATAATGATGACCGACCACGAGATCTGCGCGCAAGAGATGAGCTTCGTATTAGGGAGGCGCAGGAGAGAAACGCACGCCAAGCTTGACAAAGTTGACCGACGAAGCGAGGAATCCGCAGACCGCGACGCCCGCGAGGACGCCGATGAAGCGAAACGAGTCGCGGTAGAAGGCGAAGCTGGGCGCGTGTGAGACTGGTGAGCGAGGAGGGGGGTCAAGTCGAGGAGAAGCGCGCGAGCGCACCCGAACGGCTTGGGGAAGAGCATAGAGCGCACGAGCGCACCCTTGGTCGTGTTGAAGCCTTTGATCGCACGTCAGTGTGCTCTCGCGAGAAGGACAAGGTGAAGACGCACCTGTCCTGAGCACCATGGCCGTCGCCTCGAGCTCCCCTCCAGGCTTCGCTCCGCCCTGCACGCCCGGAGCCGTCTTCCTGATGCGGATGATTTTCGTCCCGTTGTACACGACGTGCCGCGCAAGCTCAGGGTGGATCTCCCCCGCCTGCTGTGCGGGCGCAGGGGTGGCGACGAGCGGCACGCTCGCTGCCTCGATGGGATACTTGGACACGGGGACGGATTCGCCCGTGAGCATAGACTCGTTGACGATCGCGTCGCCAGAGAGGAGGAGCAGGTCCGCCGGAAAGGTGTTGAGCGCGGCGTCCGAGAGGTCGAGCAAGTCGCCCGGGACGAGCGAGGACGAGTCATCCATGACCCCTGCGCACAGGCGGTTCAGTACTGCGTCTCCAGGGAGAATTAGGTGAGGCTCACACTCCGAGTCGCGCAGGACGCGAACCGGGCACGAGAAGCGCGACATCTCGCGCATGCGCTGCACGTTCTGCGGGCGCGCGCACAAACGGGCATGTCAGCCTCGTCCAGCTCGAGAGCGACGATCGCACACACCGCACGGGTCTCGAGTAGCGTAGAGATGATCGAAACGACGGAAATGATCGCAATGGCGAAGGCGTAGTCTGCGCGCACGTCTCGTCAATCCCGTCTCCCTGATGACTAAGCAGACGACGCACAGTAATAGTCGTCGATGCTCCACAGCGCAATGCTGAAGATCTGGAAGATGTAGAACGGGTGGAGCACCTCATCCATGAGAAGTTGCCCGACGCTCTTCGCCTCGATCTCGATCGCGTTCGGGCCGAAGAGCGTCGTACGGAGCGGAACGTCCGCGCCCGCCGAGAGCCCGCGGCGGAGCGCGAGAAGCGACGTACCCCAGGCGGGGTCTTTCCACTCGCTGCGCGCGTCGGACGCGTCAGCTTGAGCGAGAGGAACGGGAGGCGATAGAAGACGCACCGGACCATGCGGAAATGCCCGTCCGGGTGGAGCAAGAAGCGATAGTACCGGTAGTCGATGAACTTGAGCTCTTCGACCACAGGCCCGCCGCCGACCTTGGCCCTTTTCTTCACCGCAGGCGCACCAACGGGCGTCGCGGAGCCGCTCGTCCCGCCTCCGAGCGAGCCGTTCTCGTCCTCCGCTGAGGGAGCGCGGGAGGGGTGCGCGACGTCCTCGCGGTGCGCGGGTGGGAGGGTGACGGAGGGCGGGAAGATGCTTGAAAGGGGAACGGGGGATGGGAAGCGGAGGGTCTGAAGCGGGAGGATCTGCGAGGCGTGGTGGTGCGTCTGCGGGCGTGCGACGGTCAGATGAGCCAGATGCGAAAGAAGAGCGACAATGAGGGACGCACCTCGACGACGACGTAGCTCGCCTCGTCAAACTCGCCCATCCTCCCAGTGCTGTTCCTCCACAGGTTCGGCAACCAGCGCCCGAGGAGCCACAGCACGCCCCCGCTGAGCACGCACCCGACCCACCATGCGACGACGCGAATCTGGTTGAGGTGCAGGCCGACGAAGCGCAGCGGGAGGTCCTCGTCGGGGATGTAGACGAGCTGGTGTGCCGGCTTGCCGCCCTTCTTGGCGTCGCCCTCGTCCTCGCTCAGCTCGCTCATCTCGTCATCGTCGCCGTCGCTGCCCTCCCCAAAGTCGATCCGCGACTCGCCGAAGAAGTCCCCAGCACCCGCGCCAGGGAGGCCCAGCACGCCGGCGTTCCCCCGCCTCCGGCGCGGGCCGCCCGCATCGTCCTGCGACGAGGACGACGACTGCGTGCTCGAGCTCGTCGAGTACGAGTCGCTCGAGCCATAGGGGCCGTACGGGTCGTCGTCGTCCCCGCCGACCTCGCTCTCGCTCCGCATCGACACCACGTCCGACTCGTACCCGCGCGTGCGGCTGCTGCGCCGCGAGTGAACGCTCCCAGCGCGGGAGCGGGCAGGGCTCGCTTCGGGGCGGGCATTAAGCGCGGTAGAGGACCGCCGCCCACGCAGCGCGTTCGAGATGCCCTCGAAGAAGCCGACACGGGCTTCTTCGTCTTCCTCGGACGAGAACGAGCCGCGTCGGCGAGATGTGCGCCGCGAGCGGACGGACTCGGCGTCGGTGGTCAAGCCTTCGCCGTCGGTCGTCACGCCCGAGGCGTCGCTGCCGCGCCTGGACCGGCTCGCGCGCTTCGAGCTGCTCCGCCTCCGCCTTCTCCTGCGGCTGCTATTCCGGCGACTGCGCGCGTCGTCCCCCTCCTCGTCGCTCTGCTCGGCACGGTCCCGCTCGCGCGCGAGCTCGCGCGACCGGCGCTCGATCTCGCTCCTCGAGCGCGCGCGCATGCGGAACCCGCTCACGCTGGTGGGAACGCTGCGCGCGGCCGGACCGCTCCAGAGCGCACCATCGGGATCGTCGTAGTCGTCCTCGGGGCCGGCGGCCTCGGGGTCCTGCTGTTGCGCATCGGCGGACGGGAGGGACGAGGCGGGCGGGGCGGGCTCCGAGGGGAAGAACTGGGCGTCGGCGGGCGACGAGGGGTCGTACGCCGATTGCTGCTTGAGGATCGATGCGAGGCCAGCAGCGCCTGACGCCGGGGCGTCGATGGAGACGGTCGTGTGCGACGAGGACATCTGCGGGTGTGGTCCGGGGTCAGCGAGCGCCTTCGAGACACTGCGGCGGGATGTGCGAATGGTCCTTGTCGTATCTAGCGTCCCGCATGTCCTTCCTGGGGCGAGGGGTGCGCGCTGTACCCAATGCTCGAGGTAGCCGCCTCCTCCCGCGCCGTCTGTGGGCGTATGTCTCGACGAAGGGAAAAGAGCTGTTGCGTACCTTGTCGCCGTAGTGTTTTTGACCCGGCCTGGCTACTCCTCGACTGTCCCTGCGCAGTAATCGCGGTTCTGGCGGGACTCTGCGATGAGGGCGGCTGACGTCGAGCGGCGAGTCGGCGGCGTCGCCTGAGGTAGCGGGCGCGGGTGTGGGCGATAGCGAGAGAGCTACTTGGCAGGAGGAGACTCGCAGCGATCCAGCCTGTGGGGAAGCGGGCGAGCGATAGGCTCTGGACGGAGGAGAGCGGCGGGGAGGGTCCCGCTTCTCGTGGCGGCGTCCTTCTGCAGGCCAAGCTGGAGCAGCTATGCGCTTACAATATCAATACACTTCGATCGGCCCTAACAGGACTTGCCCTGAGGGACGGGGTGGGCTGGCCGCAGTGCTCTCCCCACCTCGTCCGCGCGGGTCTCGCTCTTGCCTTACCCTCGCCTTAGCGCGCGCTGCTATTCCTGCATACGGATAGACTCAGTACACACGCCATGGACTCTTCCTCGGTTGCCCCAGATCTCTCTGCGCTCCCTCGCCTCGCGGACCCGGTCCCGTCGCCGTCGCACGCGCCGCACCTCGACGAGCTCACGGACGAGTACACGCAGGCGCTCATAGACATCCGGAGCGTCCTCCCCAAGGAGCTCCGCACGCCAAGGGTCGCCCTCGTCTGCGGCTCCGGCCTCCAGGGCCTCGCCGAGCAGCTCCAGGACCGCGTCCTCGTCCCTTACTCCGACATTACCGGATTCGGCGAATCGACCGGTGCGCAGACGCTCTTCTTTTGCGCTCCTACCAGCGGGCGAGGCGGCGGACGAACGAGCCGTATTGACGGACTCGCTGTTCCTCGTTCCGCGTGCCGACCCTCCGTCTCCTCGCCCGCAGTCCGCGGCCATCAGTCTGCCCTCGCGTTCGGCTACCTCGGCCAGAACCGTGTGCCCGTCGTGTGCCAGCTGGGCAGGTGCGCTTCCCTGCTTCGTTCGTTGTGCATGCCCCGCGGCTTGCGAGCGGTGCGGCGCCAACGCCTGAAAGCGTGGAGGTGCTGACGCTTCACTCCGCTCGCAGGTTCCACGCGTACGAGGGGCACAACATGCAGAGCGTCGTCGTGCGTTCCTGCTCCCTCTCTCACCTCCCCCTGCCTTGATCCTTGCCTTCTCCGCGGCATTCGCATCTCCCGCTCACCCTCTCTTCGTCCACCCACAGTACCCCATCCGTATCATGAAGCTCCTCGGCGCCTCGGTTGCCATCATCACCAATGCCGCGGGCGGCCTCAACCCGGACCTTGTCGAGGTCGGAACCGTCGTCGCGCTCGTGGACCATGTCTCGCTGCCTTCCCTCGTGCGCTGCAGCATGCCTCTCGCTTGACAAATAGAAGCTGACAAAGGCTCCGCCCTCTCCCCTTATATCTGCTGGCGCCTGGATCCACCCCTGCCCTCCAACCGCCTCCTTCCGCCCCAATCTGCCTTCCCCTCGTTCATTACAGACCTCCTGGAACCCCCTCATCGGCGCAAACCGCGAGACCCTCGGCCCGCGCTTCCCTCCCCTCAGCGACGCATACGACTACGATCTCCGCGTCACCGCGTTCCGTGCGCTGCACGACTTGGGTCTCCCTGCCGACTCGCTCAAGGAGGGGGTCTACGCTTGGGTGTGCGTGCTCTCCCTCTCACGGCTTTTCCAGGTTGGAAAGCGTCGAGTTCTCGATGGAACTCACCCCCTTCTCGCTGCGCGCAGTGCAGGACCGAGCTACGAGACCCGCGCGGAGCAGCGCTTCCTCAAGGCTGCCGGCGCCGACTGCGTCGGGATGAGCACGGTGCCCGAGGTTATCGCTGCGTGCGTTCCGCTCGCTACCTCTGTCCAGTTGCGCGTTGACCCCCTTCTGCTTGTCTCTCCCGCGGCTCCGCCTGAAATTCCCGCAACCCCCCCCTTCCGAATCTCGCCCTCCCGCCTCACTCATTGCCCGCTCGCTCACCTGTGCCCACGCGCTCATTGCCTCGGCACTCACGCTCACGCTCGCCGCCTCCGTCTTGCCACCCCTCTCCCGCGCAGCCGCCATGCTGGCCTCCGCGTTCTCGTCCTCTCCCTCGTGACGAACATGGTCGTCGCAACGCCGTACCGGTATGCGGGCGCAGCCGTCGCTGCCGAGCGCGCAGGGCAGGACGGAGTATCCGCTGCGGTGCAGCAGGGTGCAGAAGCGGAGGAGAAGGAGGAGGTTGCGAATCATCAGGAGGTGCGTACCGTTCGTTCCTTCTTCCACTCGGCTCCATTCCTAGGCAACCCGTGAGGTTGCGGCAATCTGCGGTTTGGGAGAGCAACGCTGAATGCTCCTTCAGTGCGGCGATTGCTGACCTGCTTTGCCTCGCCTCCTTGTCCGCCCTTCCTTTCTGCGCCCCTTCCTTCCACCCTAACCTATCCCGCACCCACTGATCCGCTCAACTTGTGCTCTGGAACGCCTCTGCCTGGCCACCCGTCTTCCGCACACCCTTTCTTCCCCCACCCGCCTTCTTCCGCCACCTTGCATGCCCGCAGGTCCTCGACGTTTCGGCCCGCCGTGCAGACGATATCCGCGCACTGGTTGAGCGGATTGTGGAGCGCACGTTTGGGGAGGACGCAGTCTGAGTCGGCTGTCGCGCTGAGAAGTAGAAGGGCTTGTGCTTGCATTATAGGGGTTTGGAAGGGTAGGGTTGTTAGGGATAGGGATAGCCGCTATGGATCCTGACCGTCATCAAAGCACACCCAAGCGTGGTCACGGCCATGTTGTCTCGGAGTGGAAAGACCATGTCGTCTCGGAGTGGAACAACCATGGCGTCTCGCAGTGGAACAACCATGTTGTCTTGCAGTGAAACGACAATGTTGTCTTGCAGTGGAACGCCCTCGTTGTCTCGCAGTGGAACGGCCATGTCAATTGGAACAGAAACGACCTTCTTCGCTTGCCACTTTGGCCCCCTCAAATGCAGTTCACGGACCTCACTCTTCTGTGCAACCAGTGGCAGTGGCAGGGTTATACAGACCCGTATCAAAATGACAGCAAACGGGAGAGGTTACTAAGGAGTGGGAGGCATGTTTGGTGTAAGGCCGGGCCCTTACAAAGATTATATACCCTCAGAGGCTAGGCTAGGTTCAGGTTATTTCTGTTCAGAACCGCCCAGTATGGGATCCTCTTGTGCCCGAGGAGAGGAAGCGGACTCAGTTTGCGGCGACTCGCTTGCTGCCGCTTGGCTCACCCGGCTTTCGAGTCAAGCGTTGGGTACAAACAAACAACAGAATACAATTGTAGTCCCTCTGAGGCTAGGCTAGGTTCGGGTTCTTTCTATGACGGGCCATCTCCCGGCAAAGCATTGCCTTGTCTCGCGGAGCATGAGATTATATACCCTCCCAGGCTAGGCTAGGTTCTGGTTATTTTTATCCAGAACCGCCCAGTTTGGGATCCTTTCGTGCCCAAGGAGAGGAAGCGCACTCAGTTTGCGCCGACTCGCTCGCTGCCAATTGGCTCACCCAGCTTTCGAGTCAAGCGTTGAGGTACAAACAAACAACAGAATACAACTACAGAGGAGGGGGGAAGCTAGCGTTTTGTGCTAGGTTCTGGTTATTGTTATCCAGAACTGCCCAGTTTGGGATCCTTTCGTGCCCAAGGAGAGGAAGCGGACTCAGTTTGCGGCGTTGCTCGCTGCTGCTTCACTCACCCCGCTTCTGAGTCAAGCGTTGAGGTACAAACAAACAACAGAATACAATTAGAAGAGGAGGGAAGCTAGTGTTTCGTGGGAGACGTCGCAAGCACCCAGGCAGCCGGCAGAATGCGGTGCGGGAGGGTCACGTGCATGCCAATGGGCGCACCACGCTGGACGTAGGTCTTTGCGGCCGGGTCGTACGTTGGGATGAAGGACTTAATGATGGTGAGAGCCTCGTCGTAAGGGTAGCACCAGCAGAAGAGGCTGATGTAGTTGCCCTTGCAAACGGCCGCCTCGAAGGTTGTGATGCTGGGAGCCAGAAGTCAGAGATGGTCGGTGCGAGTCGAGCGAGATACAGGACAGACGCACAGGGCAGTATGGAGCTCCCTCACGTACGGCATGATGGTGGCTACCTGGAACTCGTTGGTGTTTGGGTGAGGCCAGTTTGGGCGGATCTTGGTGGGCTTGCCGAAGCCCGCGAGGACAAAGTCATGGACGCTGAGGTTGCGGTCAGTGTACGGGGAGACGAAGTACTCCCACAAGAGGTTCGAGCGCGTGACCTTCTCGCGCACTGACCTATTGAGGTAGCACAGGGCGAACGTGGTCCACAGCACAACGAGCAGGTTCCTCGAGCGCTTGTTGTCCTTGCTGCGGAACTGGAGGTTGGCCAAAGTGTAGGTCCCGAGCATCTTAGGGTTAGGGTTAGGGTTAGGGTTAGGGTTAGGGTTAGGGTTAGGGTTAGGGTTAGGGTTAGGGTTAGGGTTAGGGTTAGGGTTAGGGTTAGGGTTAGGGTTAGGGT
>JAPZQE010000040.1:0-137889 GCA_028828645.1 Rhodotorula sp. PL61-2 | reverse complement strand
CCTCTCCCCCCCTCCACGCCGCACCGGAGGAGCTGAACCTCCGTCGATAGACTCGAGCCTTTCCTAGGCACTGCTCGTACCCGCCATCACGCGCTACGATGGAGGTCGCCACCGCGATGAGCGGAGCAACCCGCCATCTTCGTCGCTGTGAAAAGGCGCTGCTCGCTGCTGTCGCCTCTCTCCCTCCTTCTCCTCACGCGAGCCCTACTGTCTCCCTCTGCTGGACTCTACTAGCCTCACTCGCTATCTGCTCAAGCACAAAACCATCTTGAGCTTCCTCTCCTCCTAACATGTTCTCGCTCCTCACCCGCCCCATCACGCGCTGCACCAACCTCGTCACCGGCACTGTCGGGCCTTGCGCATACTGGCTGGCAGAGCAGGCCATCGAGGTGCGCTCCCCTCCTTCTCGCTCGTTCCTTCACCTCAACGTATCGTGCTGACACACCTTCTCCCCCTCGCCCGCAGACGCTCCTCACTACCCCGGAGCCCTCGCGCGCTCGTGGCCGGTTCGCCTCGAACGACTTCTTCGCTCGCACTCCCTCCACCGGCGCTCCGCGCGCCTCGTCACTCCCTTCCCGCCGCGTCGGCCCCACCTTGACGAAGGCCGCCTCGCCCTCGCTCCCTCCGGTCATCCAGGCCACTCCGGCGCGCAAGTCCGCTGGCACCCTCTCCAAGAACACCAACGCTCTCGCCCTGTCCGCCGATGTCGCCCAGGCGGCGCCGACTACCCTCCCCTCGACCCCGCGCCCCTCCCCCTCCGCTGCGACGAAGCCTACGCCCGCGCTCGCGCCGCGCCTCTTGCGCTCGCGCAAAGCTCTCTCCACTTCGTTCAAGCCGCAGACCGCGCGTCCCGCCCCCACTCTCCCGCGCGCCACCACCTTCACCGTTTCGGGCCTGCGCAAGAAGAGCGTCCTCCGCGCCTGGCTCGAGGCGCGCACGCGCGAGCTCAGCCCGCAAACGCTCAAGGCAGCGCGCAACTACGGCGAGGCGCTGATCGCCGGTGAGGAGGGCTACGAGCGCGTGCGCGAGGAGGCGGCGTCACGGTGCGCGCACGCCCCGTTCGACCGCCAGATCCGTGCGCGGCAGACTGCGCGCCTCGCGTCCCAGATGGACGCCTACCTCGCCGACGTGCACGGCGTCCACCCGGTCTTCGCCGTCGACTCCAGCTCGCTCAACCGCGCGCTCTTTTTCGCGCCGACGCCTTCCTCCCTCTCGAGGGAGTGCACCACTGCGATCCGCGCGCCGCTCTCTCGTGCCGAGCTATTTGTGCTTGCGAGCCGCGCCGCCATCCGCGAAGCGCGTGCGGACTCGCAGGCTCCGCTCGGTGCGCGGCGGACTGGCAGCAGCCTCCGCGAGGGGCTGCTGGCGCAGTCGTACGAGGTCGCCCGCCGCGCGGCGCGGGCGTAGGCGGCGTCGCGATGGTATGTCGCAATGGTGAACGCGGGAAGAGGCGCTCATGTATTGTCCTCACCCATCCCTTCATTCCTCCGTCCCCTTCTTTTCGCCCCTCATCTGTATCCCCACTAGCCCCGGTTGTTTCGGTTCTTGTGTCGGCTCTCCCTGTTGTTTGTATACGACGTGCTATAAGCTGTATCGCAAATCCGTTTACTGATCTGCCTTAGTCCTCGAGCGACCTTCGCAAGCGAGAGTCGCCGAGCGGAAGCTTTGTCGCCCTCTTCCTTTCCAGCGGCGCGCTCTTCGCGCTTCTGCACTGGACTAACGTCGTGCATCTCGTCGCGCCCCCCATCTCACCTTGCTCAAGGTTGAGGTACCTTTGCTCGCGTGCACTGGCCCTTCTCTCCTCTCCCTCGCCTGCTGCACTCGCTCTCCCTCCACCTCGCTTGCTTCTGTTTCTTGCTTTCCCAGCGCATTGATCAATTGCTGCTGAGACCCCTACACACCCACGCGCACGGCCGCTCGCGCCTCTCGTCTCCGCAGCTCGCTTCCATAGATGGGGACATCAGCGTCGATTGCACGCCGGCGCCATCAAGAACGGCGAGGAGGGCGCTCAGGGTGCTTCCAAGCAGGCTATCTGCATCAGAGAAGCGGAGTCCGGCCGGCTGGGTGAGGAAGCGGCCGCGCTGAGGGGACCCAGCTCCGGAGGTCAAGGAGGTCGAGGGTCCAAAAGGGGCGAGTCCTGCTTCGAGCGCCTTTGTCGCTCGGCGCACGTCTCCATGACAAACAAATGAGAGGAATGCTCGTCTTGTTTCACGCGAATGCGGGGGTGTGCTGCCGCCAGCAGCCGGAGAAACTCGTCTTCAAGGAGGGGAGAGGGGACTCGCGACGCGAGGGCGGCAGACTGGCTGTGCTGGCGCNTTCACCCTGTACCTTATGCTCCAACGCTGCCCTCCGCGCCTGTTCACATGCTGGTCTGGGGAGCTCGGACAACGCGCGGTGCCAACCCTTTCGACCGCGCAACGCGCCGCACGCCTCTTGCGTTCGCCCGCTCATCTGCTGCACGCTCTCACGCGTCTCGCTGACAGTGAGAGCCTGACGGACGCAATCTGCATCCCTCCGCCTGCTCCTGCGCGCTCTACCGCCTGCGACGCCCTCCCGCCGCCGCCAGCCTCCCTCGACACCCCGCACACCCCCGCTTCATCAGTTCGACGCTCTCTCGCTGTGCACAGCTGCAGGAGCGCTTCGACTGCCGTCCACAGACATGCATGACGTCCTCGATCTTTCAGCGCATCTCCTTACGCGACCCTGCAACGCTTCCCGACGCTCAGCAGTGCGTTCCGTCCTCGCCCGCGACCTCTCCCTCCCTTTCCGCGACTTCAGCGCCTAAGACTGCCTTGCCGGCACGCTAAAGCCGTCACACAGGCTGAGTGGGGTTGGAATGTAGCGCGAAGAGGCGCGCTTGCGGCCGCAGGCAGTCGGGTGCGGGGGCACGCCGGGCTTCGCCTCGGAGGCGGTAGACGAGACTTGGAGTTGCACGGGCGAGGAGCTGACCTGCAACCGCTTCGAATTAACAGCGTATCGTGTGTTGCGAGGAAAGAACGAGGTCTTTCAGACAAGAGCGAGACGGGCGCCTGGGTCGTCTCGGGGCTTCTCCGCCTGCTGAGCGGTTCAGTGCGACGTATAGGCTAGGCCGACACGCTCAGCTTTCTGCACGAAGGCGATGGGACGCTCATCACGCTGGTTCAACCTTGACGGGGCGGGCCAGGAGAGAACGCGCCCTCTCGCTTCCCGTCCAGCCCTTCTTTGAGGCTGAGATTGGGCAGGAGGCCTCTTTATGGGACTCATACCTGCCGGACGTCTTCACATAGGTCAGCACGCTGCTGACGACGCGGTCACGCTGTGTTTTGGCGGGTCGTCCTCGCCCGTCTAGGTCGATCCGCAGCTCTCGCTCCTTCTCCTCACTTGCCGCCGCTCGCCTCGAGTGCACCCGCTCGTTTGCGCGCTCGAGCTTTCTCTCGTCTTCTCTAGGCAATGCCCACTGGCTCAACGGCCTGAGTACCTCTACCCGCTTCTCCTCGCTCCCGTCTCGTCCAAGATGCCGCCCTGCGTCCTTACGGTCCCGGACGAGCCTATCCTCCTCATCAAGGACATTAGCTGCCTCGTGCACGCCGCCGTTGAGCGCTTCCAGTCCTGCCTCACCTCGGTTTGTCCCTCATCCGTTCCTCCCCCTCGTCACGCCAAACTGACTGTATGCTCGTGTTGCAGTCCCTCGTTTGCTCAGCCGCCCACACGCTCTTCAGCACACTCTCGGCCCCTGCCAGCTACGCCCGTCTCGAGTCGAGCTGCCCTACCCCGCCCCGCAACAACCGCACCACCACACTCCCGCCGACCCGCATCGGCAAGACGGCGCCCATCTCGGCGCTCACGATCATCATCCCCGAACCGAGCATCGAGGTACCCAGGACCATGTCGCTCAGTGCTGACGCGATCAGCGCAGGCGAGGACGACTGGCTTAGCTCGTCGAGTTCGACGGATACCACCTGGGCGCGATCGAGGTCGAGGCGGTCTTCCACGACCTCGACTCTCCTCTCGGTGACGACCCTCTCCTCCCTCTCCTCGACACACTCGCTGTCGAGCCCGACCCAATGCGCCTTCCACCTGCCGTCGATCAACTCGCGGGTTGGCCTGATCAAGGAGCGTGCACTGCACCACTGGCTCCACGAGGCGTGCCGGGCCAAGCGCATACAACCGTCGAAGCGCTTGAGAAGGCGACCGAGCACGGCTACCAGCTCATCATGAGCGACGAGGCGCTTGAGCTCCGTCTCGAGCTTGAGCGTCGCGAGCGCTCGCCTCTGCAGCGCTTCAGCCTTGCCGGGCGCATGCCGAGCGAAGATGATCACCTCGATGACGATGACCACCCGGCGTGGCACGAGCTCCTCGACGCGATGGAGGCGTACCAGGCGCGGTTCGACCTGCCGCCCGTCTTGCGCAAGAAGGCGCAGCGTGCGCTCCGCCGCCGCAATCTGCGCTCGTACAAGTCGCAGCGCAGCGCACTCAACCTCCTCACGAGCGCCCAGCGCGAGCACACCTACGCGCCGCGCCTGAAGTGCCGCCGCTTTGCGCGGTGCGAGGCGGAGGACTACCTCAGCGACGTCGATGGTATGGCAGAGGAGGATGCGGAGGACGGCGCAACAACAGCGGATAGCGCCTCAAGGGGCACAGCATGGCCGTTCCTGGAGTACCGCGTTTGGTGAGGCGGGCGATTCAAGAGAGCGAGGACTCGCTCGTTCTCCGGCTGCTACAGCCTTACGCTATCCTTGCATGTACCCCTTTCTCGCATTGTTTTACCTGTTCGGCCCCATGTTCTCGCGGACCCCGACCCCCTTCTTCTCCTCGGTATCCCCTTGCCTCTACGCTGCACTAGTCCCTCTATCGTTTCCTACTGTCGTTACACTATGGAGTACTCTCGTCTGTATCGAAACTTGTCTTACACGTCGTCGGCCGTCGCGCGACCTTCGCAAGCGAGAGTTGGCAAGCGGAAGCTCTCTCGCCTTCTTCCTGCCCGGTGGTCGGCTTCTACTGATACTTCAAGGTCATGCGCTTGACTACTGCCCGCCGCCAGTGACTCAGGCTGTTGACGTCGAGGTTGACCTTTCTCTCGCCCACCCCTCCCCTTCTCTCTCTCGTCCGGCTCGCTCTCCCTCCGCTGACAACGCTTGCTTGCGCTTCCCGCTTCTCAAGCTTGTAGACTGACGCCGCCTCAGTCACTCACACACGAATCCGCGCCACCAATCGCGAGTCTCGTATCTCCGCACCGGTCGCAGGGATGAGCGCTTCGAAGTACATTCCTCGACAATCGCTGCGAACGGCAGGGGCGCGGGCCGCCTATCAGCCCGTGGATGTATGCTTCAGTGGGAAACCAGTGCTATAGGCGGTCTAAGCGGACGGAGGGGCGAAAGAGGGGGTTGCTGCTCACCGAAGGACCGGCCGAGGGCAATGACCGGTAGAAATGCGCGTCTGCGGCTTTCAGCGTCTGGCACTATGCTCCCAATGACTGTTGTCCATCGGCGCCCCGGCGGGCAACCCGAACGCTTCGGATGTGTGCCGACAGCAGGCCGGAGCAGCTTGTCGAGCAGCGGGCGGGAGGAGCAGAAGGTGCAGGAAGCGGCTTCGCTCGGCTGTTTGTGCTCGACCGGCTCTTCTTGCTCTACGTGCACGTCTTCGGCCGGACCGGTGCGCTGGGCGCAACTCGACGAGGCTAGCGGAGCCAACCTCGCTCGCCCGCGCAGCGCGCCCTTTACGTCCACCCGCTGTTATCCTGCGCACTCTCGCTCGTCCTGCTGATTGCAGAGTGGTGCAAAGACGAAGAGCTTCTTATTGCTATCCTGTCGGACGCGCCGCTACGCCTGCGACGCCCCCACCCGCCTACTGCCTCGCTCAACCCCCAACCCCATCCGCTTCATCAGTTCGATCCTCATCCGCCTGCAGCAGCGGCAGAAGCAGCACGCGCAGCCGGCCACCTTGCTCAGGTAACACCACTTATCATTCTTTGCCGTCACTTTTCGATCAGTCACCCGCTGGCATGCACGACGCGCCCCAACGCCTCCGCCATCCGACGCGACCCTCCCGTTCCCACTCCGCCTTTCCTCCATCCTACTCCCTCGACTGCTCGACACGACAGACAGCAACAGAGAGGAGCCAAGCGGAGTGCACGGCTGAGCGAGCACCAGCTGGGCGGGTTTGAGCGGGTGCGCAGTGCGCTCCCGGGTCTCTCTGCGGAGGAAGGGCGCGGGTCGAGTGTGTAGCTGACCGCCAAACTCGTGCTTCGTGCATTGAAGCAGTGTGTACGACCCTGAGAGCACACCTCCTCCTCGTCGAGAAGTACGCGAGCGCCGCCTGGCCGCACGTTGATCCGCTGGACCTCATCCTTTCGCTGATTTGCCTTTAACGACCATTTGCACCCTTCGATGCAATGAGCCGCCCTGCAGAAGGCGTCACGGACTCCATCACACGACGACCAGTCTCCTCGAGGTGAGAGACGCGAAAGGACGGCTCTCCCTCTTCTCACGCCGTACCGGAGGAGCTCAAGCTTCTGCGAGAAGCCTGACTCGTTCTTAGGCACTGCTTGCTCGGTCCCTCACGCCCTACGATGGCGGACGCCACCGTGATGAGCGGAGCGACCCGCCATGTCCGTCGTCGTGAAAAGGCGCCGCTCGTCGCTATCGCCTCTCTTCCTCCTTTTCCTCACTTGATCCCCGCGCTTCTCTCTCGCTGCGTGACTCCCGCCCTCTCGTGCATCCGCTCGCTCTCGGCGCTCCTTATTCCACCAACCTTTCTCTGCCGCTGCGATGTTCTCCCTCGCCCGCCTCGTCAGCTTCGCGCTGCGCCTCGTTTGTCTGCCTCGTTCGGTGGCGCTCTCTCTCACTCTGCTGCACCGCCGGCCAAGGTGCGCGCGCCTCCCTCTCGCCTCTTCACCGTGCTCACCCCATGCTGACACATGCTCGCCTATCCGCCCGCAGCCCTCCCTCCCGGCACAGTTCCCGCCGCTCGCGCCTCGCCCGCCCCGCTCGGCGCCGCTTTCCCCCAGACACGTTCTCGGTCACGGCCACCCCGCCTCGCACCCCGCCACCCGCCGCATCGGCAAATCTTTCCACAAGCCGACCGCACCGCCCTTCCCCGCTGCCCTCGCTGTCAAGCCGGCCGCCTGCATTATCGCCAGTCGTTAGTTGCCCCCAGGTATGCATCGCACGCGTACCGGGGTATGTACCGCGCGAGAAAGCCGAGAAGAGCAAATCGACCGGGACCACCAGTCCCGCCTCGCGCTTCTCCTTCACGCCGTCCAAGCCGTACACCTCCACCTCGACGCCCTCGCCGGCCTCGTCTTCCGCACCTGCTCAGCCGGTCAGCTCCAACACGAGCGTATCAGGTGCTTGGATCGACAGCCTTTCACGGAGCGGCGTCCACAAAGCGTGGGTCCTTGCCGACTGGCTTGAGGACCACGAGGTCGCGCTGGGCACGCTGGCGGCGTTCCGCGCCGCGGGTGCGCATGGTCGCGCTTTCATTGATCTTGAGGAGCCGTACGAGCGCGCCCTCGAGACTGTGGCAGAGCCCTGCCCGCCCAAGCTGTCCGCGCGTACGGTCAACGCCGAGCTCAAGCGGCGCTGCAAGCGGCAGGAGCTCCGCATCGAGGAGGAGATGGACGCGTACCTCGCCCATTTGCACGGCCGTCCCCGCGTGTACCGCGCGCCCATCGTGTCCGGGCGCCTCCGTCGCGGCATGCAGGCTTTCGCCGCACCGTCGCCCTCCCCGCTCACCACTGACTGCTCCGCCGCGCTTCTCCTGCCTGCCCCGCTGGCCACCATCTTCGACCCCAACGCTGCATACAATCTTACGCTCGACGATCTGCACGTCCCCCAGCGCATTAACCGCCGCGAGCGGCAAACGGAGTCAAGCCTCCATCGCCGCCTGATGGTCAAGGCGGTCAAGGCTGCGCGCCCTGCACCGGCAGCGCATTCCATGCTCACGCGGCTTTCGGTGTAGAGACGGAGGGGAGGTCGCGCCAAGAGGCGCGGCGATGGACCTTCTCCTCGACTTCCCTTTTTCTTCGGCTCTGATCCTGTCGTCTCGCCCCTTCCCCTTAGCGTCCCCTGTCGTCGTTTTCTTGCTGTTGTCTCTATAGCGCTCTGTGCATTGCGCCTTCGCATACACAATTGTCCGTGCCGCCTGACCTTCCTGAGAGGAAGTCGCAGGCTCTTCAATGGCGTTGATGTTCCTTCACTGCACAGGGGGCTCATCGCGCTCATCTCAGCTTCCTGCAGGCACAACAGCTTGCACTCGACAAGCTGTGTAGCTTGACCTGTCGTCGCCGCAACCTCCGCTCCTCTCCCTCATCCCCTCGCTTGTTCTGTGTCAAAGTCGCTACGTTCCGCTTCCCGTTTATCCAGCGGGCACGTCTATGAGTCCTTGCATTTTGCACACGCTTGCACACTGCCGCTTGTGGTTCCTGTCTCTCCACACCGCTCGCCGCGATGAGCGGTTCCGGGTCGACTGCGTGAACGATGACGACGATTCCAGCCGAGCGGACATGTCGGCACCCTGCGGACACCGAGGTTGAGGGGGAGTACCAGCAGGACAAGGAGCTTTGCGCGGCAAGTGGGACCGAGGAGGTGCTTCTTCCTCGACCATGAGGAGGTCACGGGGAATTGCGGGCGCGGGCGGCTGCTGAGCGCGTGCGCAAGAGCCGCCAGAAGTTTTGAGCCACGGCGAAGAACTGGTGGCTGCGGGGCTCGCGCCGAAGAGGCGGATAGCGGCCAGAACAGGTTGTCCAGGCGCGGAGGGAGGAGGAGCAGAAGGTGCTGGTTACGGCTTGGCTCGGCTACCTGTGCTCGCTCTGCGCTCTCTGCTCTGCATACACGTCTCCGCGCGACCTCGTACATGAAGCGCGACTTGCTGAGCTGAGCTGAGCTGAGCCAACCCTCGCTCGCTTGCGTCCCGCGGCGGCGCGCCCCTTGCGTCCGCCCGCACACCTCCTGCACACTCTCGCGCATTCTGCAGACCATGGAGTGGTGCGGTGAGCTTGCTGCTATTATCGGGACACTGCCGAACGTGCAGCTCTGCCTGCGACGCCCTCGACCCGGCTCTCGTCTCGCTGAACTCCCCATCCCCCGCTTCATCAGTTCGACCGTTTCTCGCCTTCAGCAGCAGCAGCAGCACAATGCGCAGCCGAAACAATGCACAAAAACCAACGCCTGCCACCTTCTACCGCCGACGGTCGCCCAGCCACCCCCTGACATGCTCGACGCGTCACCGCGCGTTCGCCGTCTGATGCGACCCTCCCTTTCCTCCTCTGCCTCCCCTCGAGGACATTCCTACAACTATCCGACACGGTCCAGAACGATAAGGAGGGCGTGTGAGGAATGTATGGCCGGAGGAGCAGTAGGTCAGCGGATTTGAGCGGGCGCGAAGGGCGTCACTCGGGTCTCTTTGTCGGGGAATTGCGCGGGACGAGTGTATAGCTGACAGCCGACTCGCTTGCCATGCATCGAAGCAGTGCTTACGACTACCGAAAGAGCGTGTCCTCCTCGAGAAGCGTGCGAGAGGTGGTTTCCGCCTGACAACTCGCTGGAGCCTCTCCGTTCTCCGGCGCGCAATCAACTACCATTCGCACCCGTCGGCGCGCTCAGACGCACTGCAGAGGCGGCTACCGATTTCATCACCCGGCGTCGACATACTCGAGGTGATGAGCAGCTCTCCCTCGTCCCCCACTGCGTTGCAGCGGCCGAGACGACAGGAACACGCCTGGGTGTACCCAACCTACGGCCTCGACCCGCCATCTCTCGCTACGGTGGATGCTGTCGCGGTGTCGTAGAGAGCGACCCGCCATCTCCTCGACCGTTGGAAAGGCGCACTGTGCCGTCGTCGCTCCTCTTCCTCTTTGCAGTCAATCGCTCCCGCCCGTCCCTCTCGCTGTTGCTCTTCTCGCGCAGACGCTCGCTCTTCTCCACTCGGACCGTCTCCTCGCACCGAGACCCACTCCCGTCTTCGTCGCGCAAGATGGGCCTCTTCCGCCGTGCGTCCGCCCGCCCTGCCTCCTCGGGGTCCACCGCCACTTTCTCCCCGCTTAAGCACCTCAAGGCTATCGTGCGCAAGACGGTCGGGTGGGTCAAGCCCGGCTTGCTCTCCGTGCGTCCCCTCTCTCGCCCATCTGGCTCCTCCGTTCCATCGAGTGACGCCGTGCTCACTCACGTCTGCAGCGCCGGCGCGTAATCATTGACATATCGGCGCCCATGCTCGTCAATGCTGTCTCCTCGCATAACTCCACCGGCCTCGACAACGCACCCTTGCATTGCCTCAACTCGTTTGGGAACAACTCGTTCCGCACCTTCGCCCACGACGTAACGTACACCACCCCGCCGCAGGTCGCTGCGCACGCAGACGCGCAGAGCGTCCGGTACTCGAACGGCGCCAGCCTCCAGACGTACACCACCCGCAACACCTCCGCTTCCACCGACTCGAGCAGCACTCGCCTCTCCTCGGCCGACTTCTTCTCGTCCGCTCCGCCATCCACGGCGCCTACCTCGCCACCGCCGTCTCCCATCCTCGAGTTCAAGTCTGCACTCCCCGTCCCTCTCTCTCGCTCCTCGCTCTTCTTTGTCAAGCAGGATGCGCTCGCGGCCTGGCTCCAAACCAACGACCACCTCTTCCCGTCGCGCGCATTCCTCTTCGACGCGCTTCAATACGGTGCCAAGCTCATCGAGCTCGAAGAGCGCTACGAGCTGCGCCTCGAGGAGGCGCGCGCCCGCCATCCCAACTCTCCCGTGCGCAACGCGCGCGACATCGCCGCTCGCATCGGCCGCTCGATGAATACGCACCTCGCGGCCGTGCGCGCGCAGGCGTCCGCGCCGCGCGCGGTCGGCCTCCTGCCGCTCCCGCCTCTTTTCCGGACGCAAACCACCCGGCGCCCGAGCCGCCTGCGCGTCTCGTTCGCGGACGAGTGCGGAATCGAGTCGCTGCCAGATTTGCGCCAGCGCGCGGGCCGCCCGCGCGTCCTCATCCGCCGCAAGACCAGGGGCGCGCTGTGCGAGCCGGCCGAGTTCGACGAGGCGCTCGTCGAGGGTCAGGAGGGCCGCCTCCGCCAGTGGACGATGGTCCACCGCTCGCTCAAGTTCGCCGACGAGCACGATCTCGACGACCTCATCGACGTGGACGAATCGTTTGCCGACGTTGTCGCGTGCCAGCGCGGGTACGACGGGATGTCCATAAGCTCGATCCGGTCGTCATGCCGCATCTCGTTCCGATTTGCGTGCACGCGCGAGTGCGGCCTGGCATCCATGTGGGCGCGTGGATGCCGCACGTGCGGGAGGCGCTCGCTCCACACGAAATTGTGGGGAACGGTTTGGTGATTGTCCGCTGCCTTTTCCCTGTACCCGTTTCCCCGCCTCCTTACCCCCTCCGCTTCATGTCGTATTCTCCCTTATGCAGTTCCTACCGTCGCAGTACCCTACATCCGCATCCGTAGCTGTATCTGACCTTCCTGATCCTCTCCCTTCCGCACGAGTCGCCCTTCTCGCGCATGCCCAGCCTGCTCGCCAATGTCGCTGACGCTTCCTTCCTAGTGAGGTGCTCATCGGCCTCGAGCGTACGACGTCAAACAGTAAGCACAGCGTTGATACAGCACTGAAGAAACCCGTCTCCCGCCCCTCTTCGTCTTCATGCGCTCCCTCCGCTCTAGTTCATCGTGGGCATCGCAGTCGTCGCCTTGGTCTCGAGCGCGTCCTGCGCGCGCCAGAGCGAGGTCGTGGTCTGTGGGGCAGGCAGGGGACCAGGGGGCGATTGAGCATGAGTGCGCGAAACGGGCGGAGGGAGCGAGGGGGAGGAAGGGGGTGAGAGGGACAGACCTTGAGCTGAGTCCAGAAGTCGATACCTCGGGGGCTGTGAGCGTCAGAGAGTAAGCTGGTCAGCTCGGAAGCGGGAGCGGGAGGCTAGGCGGGGGCAAGCCCGACGCACCCATACAGCGAGGCGCCGCCAAGGACAGACCCGCGCGAGCCGGACCAGGAGAACATGGGAAGGGGGACGGGGATGGGGACGTTAATCTGCGTACAGAAGAAAGGGTGAGCGAGCGGGAGGAGGGGGAGGAACGGGAGGCCGCACCCCAACCTGGCCAGCGTCGACCTCCTTCTCGAACTTGCGGGCGGTGGCACCGCTCTGAGTAAAGATGGCAGTGCCGTTGCCGTCTGTCATGTCGATGGATCAGGGAATGGCGGGAGAACCGTCGAAGTCAGCGGGGCCGAACGGACAGCGCAACGAAAGCGAGGCGACGGACATGGGTTCTTGTTGATGATCTTGATTGCGTCGTCAAGCGTGTCAGCCTTGACGATCGTAAGCACTGGGCCGAAGATCTCCTGGCTGTCAACCATCAAGCGGGTCAGCTCCCGCTTTCCGCTTGCGAAGGTCAATCCCTCGAAGCAAGCGAGATAAGACGCACGTGTAGCAGTCCATCTCGGTCGTCGCCTCGAGGATAGTCGGGCCCACAAAATTGCCGCTCTCAAAGCCAGGGACGGACGGGTTGCGCCCGTCGAGGAGGATCTTGCCGCCTTGGTCGGTGCACGACTGGATGAGCTGCTCAACACGCGCCTTCGCAGCGGGGGTGATGAGCGGGCCGCTGCAGGAAGTGGATGTCATCTAAAAGTCCCAGGCAGGTATGCGGCGAAAGGAGGCGGTCTGTATGCAAGAGGCGGGAGACGACGCACACTTCCGTCTCCGGGTCAAACCCATTGCCAACTCTCAGCCCCTTTGCGCGCTCGACTAGCCCGTCAATCCACTTTTGCGAGTCACCAACGGCGACGAGCGTCGAGAGCGCCATGCAGCGCTGGCCTGCGGCACCGAACGCCGCGCCGACGATCGAATTAAGTGCGAAGTTCTCGTTCGCGTCGGGCATGAGAATGCAGTGATCTGCGTGGGCAAGGCGTCAGTAAACACATCTTTTTGTCGCGTGGGACAAGGAGCGCCTCTGAGGGAGGGACGAGATGGCGAAGGACGACGCACTCTTCGCGCCGAGGTTCGCCTGCACGCGCTTCCCGTTCTTGCTCCCCGTCTCGTAGATGTACTTGCCCGCGCGGTCGCCACCAACAAACGTAATGGCCTTGATGCGCGGCTCCTCGCAGATGAACTGCACCGGGGCAATCGTGCCGTTGATTACCGATACAACGCCCTTGGGGACCCCTGCGCAAGAGACGCGGGTCAGCGTTCCGCAGAATCAGAGTGGGGCGAGGAAGCGCACCGGAACGTTCGAGGAGCTCAACGAGGATGGCGTTCGCGCCGGGGTCGCGCTCGGAGGGCTTGACGATGAGCGAATTGCCGGTCGCGACCGAGAGCGTTATCGACCAAAGGGGGATCATTGCTGCGCGAGTCGTCAGTATGATATGCGCAGAGCGCGAGAAAAAGGCGCAGACGGACCAGGGAAGTTGAATGGACAAACTGCGGCTGTCACGCCGAGCGGGAGGCGCCGGGTCGTCGTGTCCATGTCCTTGGCAACCTCGAGCTTATCGCCAAGCAGGAGCGAGGGGATGCCGCACGCCGCCTCCACAACCTGTGGAAGAAGGAGATAAGCCGAAGCAGGGGCGCATGGGGAGAAACGACGCACCTGCAGACCGCGCAGTACGTCGCCCTTCGCATCCGCGAATGTCTTGCCCTGCTCCAAAACGATAGACCGCGCAATCTCATCGTGGTGCTCCTTGATAAGCGCCTGGAATCTGTGAAGCGGGAGGCTGAGCACGCGCCCGCTTCAGAAGGCTGAGCAGGAGGACGCACTTGAGCATGACGGCCTGGCGCTTCAAGACGGACGAGTCCTTCCATTCATCGTACGCTTCCTCTGCCTTGTCCACTGCGCGCTTCATCTCCGACAGGGGCGTCTCCGGCACGCGGGTGAGGATGGCCTGCGAGGAGGGATCCTTCACGTCGATCCAGGTTTCAATGCCGCTGGTGGTCCATACGCCGGCAATGAGGTTGGCCGACGCGCCGCCGTCAGTGCGAGTGCCCTGCCAGCTGAACTGGAGATCGTTGCCGGCGGAGGTGGGGGCAACGGCGGCCCGGGGGACAGCGAGGCCACGAGCACCTGCGGGCGCTTGTGCGAGGGTGCGGCGGACGGCAGCGGCGGCGAGCATACTGGAATGGAGATTCGGGCCCAGAGGAAAGGAGGAGGAGAGGCGGAGGAGGCGAGAACCGAGTCGCGCGGAAGGGGTGGAGAGGCTATACGGGCTTGACGAGGAGGGGCAAGCGGGGCGGCGCTGGTCGCGGCGGACGGGGCGGAAGTTGCAGTCGGTCGCTCGTGTTTCCACGGAGCAACTCAAGCGACGACGAGGGCGAAAAGCGGAGTGGCCGCTGCCGTCGGCTCGCCCGCGCTCGATCGCCCCGCGCTCTCCCCTCCGGCCAACACGGCAAGGTCAGCATCACGCCGATGTAGCGCTTGCTTGCAATCCAGCGCTTCCTGCAGATACACACACGCTCATCGACCACAACCGCGTTTGCCCCGATCAACGCTCGTACATGGTCCGCCTCAGCATCCTCTTCCTCGGCGCAACAGGCTACGTCGGCGGCCCCGTCGCCCAGCGACTTCTCGCTTTGGGCTACGCCGTTACAACGCTCGTAAGGACCGACGACGCCCGCGCGCAAGCGCTTCGCAATGCTGGCGCAGAAGTTGTCATCGGCGACCTCGATTCGCTCGACCTGATCCGCCAGCACGCCAAGAGGTGCGTCCTTGGCGTGGAGCCGCCGCTAGGACGGTGGGAACAAGGCTGACCGGTCCCCTGCGCTCGCAGCTCTGACGCCGTCTTCGCCTGCGCCGCCAACTCGCACCTCCCGTCCATCGAAGCTGTCCTTGCAAGCTTTAGGGCGCGCCGGCAGGACGGCAAGAGCATGGGTATCCTCATCCACACCGTGCGCGTGTCCTCTAGTATACATTTCCGAAAGCCCGCTCACCCAGCTCTCTGCACAGAGCGGCACTGGCATCTTTGCGACGGGCGACGCTCGCGGTCTCCCTCCCCACCCCGATGACAAGGTGTACAGCGACCTCGACGTGGCCGCAATCGAGGCGTTGGGCACCGCGCACCCGCAGCGCAAAGTGCACGTCAAGATCGTTGCTGCCGCCGAAGCGGGCGACGTAAAGTCGTACATCGTCCTTCCGAGCACCATCTTTGGCATCTCGAGCCTGCCCGGCGCTAGAACCATATTCAACAAGCACAGCAACCAGATGCCGGCACTCATTCGCGGAAGTATCAAGAAGAGGCAGGCGGGTCTGGTCGGCGAATATCGCAACACCTGTGGGTCTTTATTCCTTGCCCTCATTCCTCACTCTCTTCGTGCTGCTCCTTCTTGCCCCCCTTTACTGTCATGCTGACGCTTCATCGCCGCAGGGCCCCTCGTCCACACTGACGACCTCACCGACCTGTACCAGCTCGTCTTCGAGGCGGCGCTCTCGGGACGTGACGCAGGGCAGGGCCGCACGGGATACTACGTCGCCGCAAACGGGCAGTGCGTCTCTCCTCCTCTCCTTCCCATCTCTGCCGGGCAACGCCAACGTTGGGTCCGGGGTGTGCAGGTACGTCGGCCGCGAAGCGGCAGCGCGTGTGGGGCAAGTCCTGCTCCAGCGCGGGCTCGCGAGCACGGCGGAGCCTGCGCCGTTCACAAAAGAGGAGATGAAGGCGTACTACGGCGCCTATGTGGGTCTCCTGTTCCCCTCTTTCCCTCCCTCCGCTGACTCCCGGAACCGCGCGCAGGCCAACTTTGCCGGAACGAACTCGCAGGCGATGGCGGAACGGTCGCGCCAATTGGGGTGGGCGCCGAAGTTCGACCGCCGGGCGCTGCTGGACAGCCTGGAGACGGAGGTGCAGAGCATCTGGGAGGAGGAGTTCCAGTAAAGGCGCTTGAACAGGGGTGACGAGGGAGGCTGTACATAGAGCAGCGCCGCTGTAAACGCTGTGCCTTTCTTGTGCGTTCTGCTATGGACGCGAGCGAAAAGAGCGTCCGTTGCACAGCCCAGCTGCGCTTCTCCTCATCCGCCTTGTTCTCCCCCACGGCGCCAGCTGTAAGGGTATCTACTGCAGAGACTTCCCCCCTTGGGCCTTCTAAGCCGTCGTGTAAGCAAGGTGAATCTCCTTGATGAGCGTATACGCGTCCTGCTCCGGTGGACCGGCAGACCAGTTGACATCCTGGGGGCCGCGAGCGAGCTGTCAGCGCCCTGGTGGGGGAAGTAGGCGAGAGAAGGGGAAGGACGCACGCCGCTGCTCCAGCTGTCCGAGCAGGCGAAGGGTCGTTCAGCGAGGAAAGGAAAAAGAGGAAATGGGAGCGGAAGGGGCGCACGCATTCCAGATGAACGAAGCGGCGATCCTGGGGACGTTCTCCGTGAACCTCGTGCGGAGCTTGCCGTCAATGTAGAACTCGCTGGTCGATTCGGTCCAGACGATGGTATACTGCCGCAGAAGATCGGTCAGTCCGAGTTTAGGATTGGAGAAGGGGCGAGGAGAAGAGAGGGCGGAACGGAAGGGGTTGGGGACGAAGGGGTTCGGGGGAGGGGGGAACGGCAGCAACGCACGTTGTGGAAGTCACCAGTCGGGTCGAAGCCATATGCAACGGCCGTGTTCGTCGACTTCCCACCCTCCTCGAGTGGCTGGTTGGTGAACTCGAGGCCTGCATGCGCGGAGAGGTCAGCGCGGAAGGAAGCAAGGGAGCAACAAGTTCGGGTCAGTGAACGCACCAGGCTGGACTGAGTAACCGTAGCCCTTCGTATAGTAAGAGGAGAGGGCCTCGATGTCAATTCTGCGCGAGAAGAAGAGTCAGAGACGCCGATCAAGCGGAGGCGGGAGGCGCACTCGTGGTTATCGTCCGTGTAGGTGAAGAAGCCCGCGCAAATGCCCTCGACCGGGGTCATCTTGGCGATGGTTGTGAACGTCCCGTACAGGATGTTGTCGGCGTACGTCCCGATTTCTGCGCTCTTCACGTCGCCCTTGCCACTCTGACCGTCGACCTTAAGGCGCAGTGCGCCGTTCACGATGTCGACGTTCGCCGGACGGAATGTATGCGAGATGGGTGTCGAGGCGACCGAGTAATCGCTGGGGTAGAGCTCGTGCTTGTCGAGGAAGGACGCAACCGAGCCGGACTTGTACGTCGAAAAGTCGACGTCGAGCTTCGTGACCTTGGAGGAGGCGCTCTTGCATTTGGCGAAGGAGGGTGCAGCCAGCGCGAGGATGGCAAGGATGTACGAGGGCGAGGTATACATGGCGGCGTGGAAAGGAGGAGCGGAGTGAAGGAGGAGTACAAGAGTCTCAGTCCGGTGTGCTGCGCGAGGACGGGAGTGGAGAGAAGGAAGGCAAGAGAGGGAAGCGTCAAAAGGGCGTAAAGAGATCGGCTCGAGATGACGGACCCGCGGACCTTCCGGCGCTGGGGAACGTCAACGGTCTGTAGGTCGTCCGGGAGCTTCGTGGCTGCGAAATCTCGCACGCGAGCCGTTGGAAAGGAGGTCGTCCACCGAGGCAGGAGGTTTGGGGGCGTCCGTCTAGGAGAGGACCAGTGCAGGAGAGCAGCGCGAAATGCGCAAGCGCCTCCGATAGAGCGGAGGCGTCGAGCGGATCGAAGGCAAGGTTTCGCCTACCGGCACGCAGCGAACCTTCTTTGTCGTCAGGCGAAGCGGAGAAGGAGGTCGGTTCCTTGGCGAAGCAGGGGAACGAATCGGTTCTCCTGAAACACGTCTGCGTTCTGAGCACTTGCGCCGCGAAGCCGAGCCCAAGACCCGCGATAAGGAGGCAAGGCAGAGGAGGGAGGGGGTCGCCGGACGAGGAGGGAGATGAGCGATTTCAAGACAAGCGCAGCGGGCGGAGCGGCCATGTGTGGCCGTGTGCTCAAACACCTCTTCTGACCGCCCTCACGCAGCAGGCAATCCGCACAAGCGGTGTGGGCAGAGCCGTCGTGCACGCGCTGAGGGAGAGAGACACTTCGCCTCAAACCGCTTAACCGCTCCAGCTTGTGCGGGCCAGGATGGCCGCAGATCTCTCCATTCCTCTCGAGCAGGTCATCGCGACCAAGCTTGGTGCGCTCTCGCTCCGCGACGACGAGGACACGGTCGAGTTCGTCAAGGGGTTGGTCGAGGAGGACTCGTTTGAGCCAGAGGTGCATTGCGCGCGCTAGGTGACGTGGACGATCCGATGAGCTGAACAGAAGGACAACGCTCGCAGGACCGCAAGAGCGCTATCCTGGGCATGCTCGAGGCGGATGAGGAGGATGGTCCGTCCGCTTTCCTCCTCCTGACCATGTAGCCGGTTCCTTAAGCTCGAGCTGACCTCTTAGAACCCACAGAAACGACTGCGCAGGCGGTGGACGCGTTGCTGGAGGAGACGACGGCATATCAGGACGCAGTGGCAGAACGGCGGCGAGCTGAGGAAGCGGCCAACTCGCCTCCGCCACCGGGTGCGCTCTTCCCTCATTTCCCTCGCTCAGCGCGCAACGAGAGTCTGACGAGGAAACACGAGCGCGCAGAAGCGGAGAAGCCGCAAGCGAAGGTGTTGACACCAGAGCAGGAGGCGCGGCGAAAGGCGGAGCTGCTGAAGGTGCACTCTCTAGCTCCTCCCTTCCTCCGCTTCCTACTGACACTCTCGACTACATCTAGCAGTACGGTTACCTCGAGGACGAGACCGAGGCGGAGCGGCAAGCGCGGGAGGAGGCGGAGCAGGCGCAGGTACCGTCCAAGGCGTTTGTCGACCCGCGGTGCGTTGCCCTTCGCCGCCCTCCAGCTGCAATGCCGCTCACAAGCCTACACGCAGGACGCTATCAAAGAAGCAGCGGAAGAAGGCACTTGACGGCGTCGGTGCGCTCCCATCTCTCATCCCCTCGACGCCGCTCTCGTAGAACCGCGCATCTAACTCGCTCAACGCCGCGCTCAATCACCCACACGGAACGTAGACTTGCTCGCCTTACCGAACCTTAACAAGCACCACGTCCAGGAAGCCGAGCGGAAGAAGCGGACAGACGCGTCGAGTGCATCTCCTTCCCTCACTCGCCTCACGCCGATCGCGACTGACCGCAACGCAACCTCGCAGCTGCGGCGCAGGCGAAGCGGGACAAGGATGCGGCGGATCGGAAGAAGCAGAGGTGCGTTCCGCGATCTCAACTCCAGCCGCTCGGTCTCGCGGCTGACCTTGCTCGCGCGCAGGGACGACGCGGCGAAGAAGCTTGAGGAGAAGCGTAGGAAGGCGCAGAAGGTTGAGCGGAAGGGTTAGCGCCGTACACTGCGGCCGTAGCTAATCTTTGACGGAGCGATTCAGCGCGGCATCTGCAGGTCCGCGAGGAAAGTCGCTTTTCCGGACGAAGACAGCCTGTACAACTGCCCTGCGATATACAACTTCCCGTCTACAGCTTGATGGGCCATTCAAAGTCCTCGCCATAGTAGTAGTGCACCGACTTGGTCGTAAGGTATGGCTCAAGGCCCTGCAGGAGAAGAGGTGTTAACGGCGCGAAGGGAAGCGAAGGAGGGGACGGCGCCGCACCTCGACGCCGAGCTCGCGACCCCAGCCCTGCGCAGTGATCAATCTTCGTCAGTCGCGGTCACGGAAGCGGGGAGAAGGAGGCGGCCGCACCGACTGCTTGTAACCGCCGAACGGCACCTGATGCGACAGCATCACGTACTGGTTGAGCCAAACGGTGCCTGCCTTGAGACGGCGGATGACGCGGTGCGCCTGCGTCACGTCTGCGGAGAGGAGCGGCTTCAGCGATCAGGTAGGGAGTGCCGCGCGGCAAGGTACAGAAGAAGAGAAGCGAGACTTACTCTCCGTGTGTACCGCCGCTGCGAGGCCGTACTCCGTCCCGTTGGCAATCTCAACCGCCTCGTCCTCCGTTTTGAACTTGATCAAGCACGCGACGGGGCCGAAGATCTCCTCCTTGGCGATGCGCATGTCCATCGTCACGTCCGCGAACGCCGTTGGCTGGATGAAGTAGCCCTTGCTGCCGTGCCGTGAGCCTGCGCCATGTGCATGAAATGCCCATTCAGCGACAAGTGCAAGGGAATGCAAGGGAGCACGCACCGCCCGCGATGAGCCTTGCGCCACTCTCCTTCCCGTCCTCGATATATCCGAGGATCTTGTCGAACTGGACCTTGCTGACCTGCGCGCCTTGAAACGTATCCTTGTCGAGCGGGTCGCCAACCTTGATGGCTGCTACGGCCGCCTGGAAGTGCTCGATGAACTGCTCGTACACCTCCTCGTGAATGAGGATGCGTGAGCCGGCCGAGCAGGACTGGCCTGAGTATGAGAGCGTGGTCAGCCGGGTCGTTCTGTAGTTGAAAAGCACGGAAAGGGAGGCACCCATGTTCTCGTAGACGCCAAACGCCGCCCACTTCGCCGCCTCTCTCAGGTTCGCTTGCGGGAAGACGATGTTGGCCGACTTGCCGCCCAGCTCGAGCGTGACCTTCTTCAAGTTGGACTCAGCGGCAGCCACGGCGATGCGGCGGCCAGTCGCGGTCGACCCGGTAAAGGCAATCTGCGCAAGTGCGAGGTTAGGAAGGCCTGCTCGAATCGTCAGACGAGAGCATAAGCGCACCTTGTCGACATCCATGTGCCGGCTGAGCGCCTCGCCGACAACCGATCCCAACCCATTGACAACATTGAAAACGCCCTTCGGGAAGCCCGCCACCTCGACCAGCTCGGCGAAGAGGAGCGTCGCGAGAGGGGTGTTCTCCGCTGCTTTGAAGACGATGGTGCAGCCTGCAGCCAGCGCGGGCGCGACCTTCCAGATCATCATGAGCGTCGGGTAATTCTGCGGGAGGAGCGACGGCATTCAGCAAGTCGAGCGGACGAGCGCAGTGATCGAAGGTGAGCGCACCCACGGCACGACCTGCGCGGCGACTCTGGAAATTGGGGAAACTGGTCGGTAACAGAATCGTGTGATTGCGGCAGAGAGAGTGACGCACCCGATGGGCTCGCGGCGTGCGACAGCATGCTTCGAGCGGTCGTCGAGCTCGATGGCTCGGCCATGAATCTTATCCGCACAGCCTGAAAGACGATGATCAACGCCTATATGCTGAGTGATGGATTGAACATACCGGCGAAATAGCGCAAGCACGCAGCACCATCCGCGATGTCCACCTTGCACCACTCAACCGGCTTGCCCGAGTCGAGCGATTCGACGACTGCGAGGCGGTCCGCCGCCTCTTCGAGCTTGTCCGCAAGGATATATACGAGGCGCGCACGGTCGCCTGCAGCGGTGTTTGTGCCCCAGGTCGTTTCGAAGGCGCGACGAGCAGCTGCGACAGCGAGGTCAACGTCCTGCGGCGTAGCGGTGTCAAACTGCGGGTGCGGCTGTCAGAGGTCCAGTAATTTTATGCTGGAGGGAGAGGTACCTTGCCAATGACTTCCTCCGTGGCGGGGTTGACAGTCTCGAGCGGCTCGCCCCTCCCTGCAACCCATTCGCCATCAATGTAGAGCCCTGTCGGTACGCGCGTGTGGTTCAGAGTGATGCTCGGTGCAGTCATGTTCGTTAAGCGTTGACAGGAGTCTGGGAGGCGAGAGGAGCGAGGCCGCTGCTTGAACTGATGAAGCGGAGGAGGAGCAGGGAGACGCGAGGGCAGCGCGGAGCAGCGCCGCAGAGTCCGCCACCTCCGTAGCAACCTGTGTCTTACTGCCAAGCATATCAAGCCGCGCCCTGCCGCTGCTGGCGCCCGTCTGGGAGCCGACGGCGGGGTCGCGCGCGGCGACACCGCTCTTCCTCCGCCTATTGCCATGCGCGTCCCGCTCCGCACGTGATCGAGCAATCCCGGGCAGCTGCGCCGGACGACCCGCGCCTCAAACTCCGCACGCCTCAAACTCCGCACGCCTCCACAGATCAAGCTCGCGCTGGCTGGTCCTCCCGCCCCCTCTTGCTTCGCTTTCTGCTCACACGCTTTCCAGCTTGCGACCACTTCCAGCGAGACTGGCTCACACGATGCTCTCCGCCGCCCGCACTCAGCTGCGCTCCGAGCGCACTTTACGCCTCACTCTCCGCTCGTACGCGACGGCGTGCAAGTCCTTCGTTGTAGGTCAGCCATCGCAGCCGTCGATCAAGACGCAGACTGTGCCGGGTCCAAAGGGGTACGCTCCGTTCTTCCGACCCGCAACGCTGTGCGACTGCTGAACCCAATGCCCCTTGCAGCATTGCAGCGAGCGAGCGCATCGGGAGGTTCCAGGACCCCCGCGCGCATGTTCTCGTATCGGACTATCAGAAGAGCAAGGGCAACTACCTTGTTGACGCGGACGGCAACGAGCTGCTTGACGTCTTCGCCCAGATCGGTGTGTCCTGCTCCTTCCCCCACTCATTCCCCACTAATCCTCTGCGCTCCTCCAGCTTCGATCGCAGTTGGTTACAACAACCCCGACTTGATCAAGCTTGCGAAGACAGTACGCTGCTTTTTGCACGCCATTATTATTAGCGCCGGCTGACTAGCCCACTTGCAGGACGAGTTCGCGACGGCTGCGATGGCACGGCCAGCGCTTGGGTCGTTCCCCTCGACCGAGTGGGCGGACATCATCGAAACAGGTTTGATGAAAGTTGCGCCGGAGGGCCTTGACCAGCTTACCACGATGCAGTGCGGGTCATCGGCGAACGAGGCGAGTCCTTCACGCTCTCGCGTACTCGCACTTTCGCCGCTGCCTGCTGACGCCCCCTCCCCTAATTTCCGCAGGGCGCAATGAAGGCTGCCTTCCTGGCATATGCTGCACGGCGCCGCGGCAACACTGACTTCACCGCCGAAGAGCTCGAGTCTGTCATGAACAACTCGGCGCCTGGCACCCCTCAGCTGTCTGTCCTTTCGCTCAAGGGTGGCTTTCACGGTCGCATGCTCGGCTCCCTATCGACGACCCGCTCGAAGGCGATTCACAAGGTGCGCCTCTCGCATTTTCTCCCTCGCACACCGGCTTGCCTGACCTTCTCGTCCACAGATCGACGTCCCCGCGTTCGACTGGCCCGCAGTCCCTTTCCCCGAGCTCAAGTACCCGCTTGAGCAGCACGTCGCGGAGAACAAGGCAACGGAGGAGGCGAGTCTCAAGGCGGTGGAGGAGACCATTCTCGCTTGGAAGGAGAAGAGCCCTGTCGCGGCGCTCATCGTTGAGCCGATCCAGTCCGAGGGCGGTGATCGCCATGCCTCCCCTAAATTCTTCCGCGGTCTGCGCCGCATCACCAAGAAGCATGGCGTCTTCTTCATTGTTGACGAGGTGCAGACTGGGTTCGGTACGTCCTCTCCCGCTCTCCTTCCCCCTTCTCAACTGGCGTCTCGCTCGCACACAGCAAGTTAACCTCATCTCCGCTGCCTGCAGGCGCGACGGGCACCTTCTGGGCACACCAGAAGTGGAACCTCGAGGAGCCGGCCGACTTTGTCACGTTCTCGAAGAAGGCGCAGGCCTCGGGTTTTTACCACACCATCGCGACGCGGCCAAGGGCGGCCTACCAGCAGTACAACACGTGGTGCGCCTCACCCCTGCTCGCACCCGAGATCAAGGCGCTCACCCTCCCTCCCGCAGGCTCGGCGACCCTATTCGCGCTCTTCAGGCCCGTGAGATGATCCGCATCATCGAGGAGAACAACCTCGTCAAGCACACGGCCAAGGTTGGCGACTATGTGTACCAGTCGCTCGAAGCTCTGCAAAAGGAGGACGCCGGAAAGAGCAAGCTCATCAACTTACGCGGCAAGGGGTGCGGCTCGTTCCTTCCCTCCGCCTTTCGACCTTTCCTTACGAGAGTTAAGCGCACAGCGAGGGCACCTACATCGCGTTCGACCTTCCGACGGCGGCGCAGCGTGACGCGTCCGTTCTGCTCCTCCCTCCACTGCCGGACGTACTCGACGCTAATAGTGTACTGCAGGTTTGTCAAGGCAATGCGGTTGGAAGGCGTCAATGTGGGTGGATGCGGCGAAAAGTCGGTGCGCCTTCGCCCAATGCTGTGCGTCTCGCTCTCACTCTTCCGCCATAATCTCCGCTCCCTCGCTAGACACCCACCCTGAGCCCTCTCACTGACTCGTTGGCTCGGATACAGCATCTTCGAGCAGTCGCACGCGGACATCTTCCTTGCTGCGACGAAGAAGGTCCTCCAGGGCATGTAGAGATTTCACCAGCTGTAGCGACTCGGGCTTCTCCTTCTTGCTCCGCACTCACCTGTACTTGAGCTTTTTGCACCTCGGTGATTGTCGTGCATCTTCGCTGAGGATAGGGTGGCCCCCATGCACTCGCGCGTGAAGCACATCTCGTGCGCGATGGCGAAGAAAAGGGGACATGGGTTTGACTATGCAGGCGGGCGTTTGCCCAACTAGGAAGTATGCCGCAGTTGACGAAGTACCGCTCCGACGGCTCGACCTCCAGCTCCTGGACTGCAAGCAAGCCGGTCACCAGATGAAGCTTTGATGGCAGAAGCCCGTGAAGTCGGGAAGACGCTCGTTCGGCATATGTCACATGCAAGGGCTGTCGTCGACACCAGGTTACTGACATGATCTCTCACGATTAGTGCAGAGCGGGAAGCAAGCGGTAGAATCTCGCCTGCAGCTGGACCTTCTCAAGCTGCGGTCTCTCTGGATAATTGACGAGGGAGGCAGCCTGCCGCAAGACACAAAATAAGGCGCAGAGCATGAGACATAACCCTACGGAGACGGACTTGCGTGAGCACGACGAGCGACAGGAGGGAAGACTTGATCTGGGTGTCCAAATGGCTATGCGTTTGTGCGGTTGGTGTGGATGACGCCTAGCACGAGAACGGCCTGTGGGAGGATGGGAATGAGTTCGACAGTTTAGAGCATGAGGGGCGTTTCAGAGGGAGGGAAGGGGAAGGAGGCGGCGCACTTTGTGGTCGAACCATTGTGCAGGCTGCCGTTGATAGCGACAACGCTCGAGTAAGTTCCGCCAACGGTGCAGAACAATTCGCCGACGATCACGATGGCATTGAAGGCGAGTAGGAGGAGGAACGCCAGCGAGCGGTCAGTGCGAATGCGGGAGCGGTTCTCATGGCACCACCTGCATAAGGCAAGGCAGTCAGTTCCGTTTGATGTGGTCGCCAAGCGAGAAACGCACATCAATGCAGGTGTCACAATGCTCAGGATAGTAGCGATCAGCGCGCCGATGAGGCTGACCAAGTCGCCGAAAAAGGGGATGGCCTACAAGCGAGCGGAGGAGTGAGCGCGATCCTGTGCAATAGGAAACAAGCGGGGCACCTCGGCGATGAGGTAGGAAACGACGGTATTGAAGGCGACGCAGGCGAGCCACGGTGCCCAGTGCCGCCAGCTGTTGCTGTTGACGTGCGGCGAGCCCTTCATGAGGCGGAGGAAGACTACGCGAGGCGGGAACGTCAATAGAGCCTCATGTAAAAGCTGTAGGAGCAGCAAAAGCGCACTGTACTTGGCAGGCTGATGAGTGTTAAGGACAGCGCCGACGAGAAGGCCCGGGAGAGCGATGCCGTAGCAGACCTGCGGGGCAGCGGAAGGGGTCAGTTTGAGCGTTTCAAGAATGAAGACACTGGAAAGAACAACGAGCGACACCGCCATGTTCGCAATCCGACAGAGAAGGGGAGAGGAGGAAGCAGGACCGGTGGCGGAAGGTAGACGCACCTTCTTGAGGAGAGGACCGGCAGACCCGAGCGCGGGCGATGACACGTAGATGCCGCAGTAGTGGTACACGACACAACCGATGATCTGCAGAAAAGGGCGAGTCCATACGGCTGGATTGGTGCGAGAGGGGGAGAAGAGCGCGCACGAGATACGTAGCGGTCACGAACCACTGGCAGAGGGTTAAGGACTTCGCAAAGTGCCGCGGCTCCCTCATCTCTGCAATGATGTTAATAAAGTTGGGCACACCAGCAAACGAGACTGACAAGTGGCGAAAAATGCGCGTGGGAAGGAGGGAGGTCGGTCAGAGCAGTCCGCGAGCGTCACGCAAAAGGTGGAAGGGAAGGATCGCACAGATGATCGTAGAGACAGCCGTCATGGCATCGATAAAGGACGGCGTGCCGACGACGGTGACTTGAGGGTCCCACGGCCCGACTTGCGGTGCCGCATCCGGGCGGTCCTGCACCCCAACGGCGATGGCGAGCGTGATCACCGCGCCCATGATGCCGCAAAGCCCGATCCATCCGAGCCAGCTGATGCGATTCAGAGTACGGATGGACGAGAAGAAGAACGTCGCAACTGCCGCGACGAGTGCAAAGACTGCTGAGCAGCCGTGGCCGTCGCTTATATTTTTTATCGCCGTCGCAATGCCGAGCATCGATCCGCCAGCGACGGCAGTGAGCTGGAGGTACGAGAAGAGTCCGAGGAACTCTCGGCCCCAAGGACCGGCCATGATCTGGCCGACACTGAGGAAGAGCGTGAGCGGAGGTGGAAAGGGGAGGGAGCGACAGAAACGCACTCGGCAAACGAGTAAACGCCCGGGTGCGCGAGTTTGAACTTTCCAACCACGTAGCAGCCCCAGCTTGCTACGACGGCTGTCGTGAGGATGATAAGGATGCCCCCGACGAGCCCAACGGATGCAAGAACCGAGGGCTGCGGTGCGAGGAAGGCGTCAGTGCGGGTTGTACTATGATGAAGCGGAGTGCAAGTGCGTACAATGGAGAGGACGCCCAGGCCAATCTGAACCTTGATGGAGAGGACGGCCGTGCGCTGCCGAGGGGAACGCAAGTTCAGACGGGTTCGTACGAGCGGGAGGAGGAAGACTGACAATCCAACCCAACCCACGGTAGTTCGGCCCACCCTCAGCAATGTCGCCAAAGACGGCGTCGTGGACGACGGTGCCCTCCTTAGCGACGAGAACGTTGTGAGGGTCACCGCCTTGGAAGGTCTTGCCGTCCGTCGAAAGATTGCGCGCGAAGGCGCCGTCCTTCTCGGCCTCGTCAAAGGAGGGAGAAGACATGTTTAAGGAAGGGAGGAAGAATAGGGAAAGCTAAGGGGAGAGGCGGCGGAGGAGAGTGGCAGTCGAAGAGAGTCGAGGATGACAGGTGCACAAACAGGAGTGCGGAGGGCAAGCAGAAACGAAAGAGACGAGCGTGATAGCTGGCGAGGGCCCCGGGTTCGCATATCATCTATGGGGAAGAGGACCAGGTGGGAGCGCTCGGTCAGGCCGACGCGGCCACTCCTCGAGTGGGGGAAATATTCCGAACTCCGTTCAGGCACGGGCTCGCGAGGTACCGTGACCGATCGCACGGCAGCGCAGTCGGTAGGGGCGACCGCCCGACGAGGGTTTCGAGCGAGCGGGCTTGAGCGGGCCGAAATATCGCGAGAGGGAGCGGACCGACGGCATCGACGAGGTGGCCTTCCTTTCGCTCGCAAGCGCGCATAGATGCTGATCAAGTCATTATAAGCACTGCTGTATGTCTTCCGCCCCGAGTTTCGGCTGTTGCGGCGAAGGATCAGCTGGTCAGCCTCAATGAGGCCACCACGTAGCGGAGAGCCCAATCGCACCGTTCTACCCCTCGAACCCTGTCCCTCCGTTGCCGTCCAACGGTGTTGCACGCGTCATCCCGCGCTGGCCCGGCTCGCAACAGCCCTGCGCGACCCAATCCTCCATCGAGACCGCTGCCTGCTCACTCTGCCTCCGTCCGAACGCGAAGCCGCCTGAGACGCCTCGTGTGCGTCGACACACCGGTACTGCATCTGTCGACGGAAACGCTCTTGTCCTCGTCGCCAGGCGGAAGAGAAAAGCTGAGAGGAGCGGGACGAGCGAGCGCGGCGTCTCCGCTGCCGTTGCCGTTTGTGCGAAACCCCTCGCCGGGCACAGCGTTCCCCTGAGCATTCGCAAAACCCAGCAGAAAAACGTAGTAAGCTTCGTAGGCGTTATGCTCGGTGCAATGCTTCGCTCCTCGTAGCAGCTTGTCCGGCATCCTCCGCACGTGCTGCGATCTCTCGGCCCCCGCCAGCAAACGAAGATGGTCGGATCCCGTCATCGTGCTGTTCTGCTTGGAAAAGCAGTCCCGCAGGGGTCGTCCCGCTCAATCCCCCTCGCTCCAACCGTCCAATTCGCTCCTCGCGCGAAGCTACTGCTGGCTTCGCAGCTGGACTTGCTGGTAGCCCTGCCTCGTACCGCCTTCTCGCTGCGCTACGCGACTCCTTGCGTTTGGTTGGCCGGGTAAAGCGCTTCGAGTGGACGTGCAGGTCGGGTCGAGGTGAGGAGTCGCAGACGCTGTAGGGACAGCAGCGAGCTGTACGACCAGCTTGAGCGGATATCTAGGGGCGCTTTCAGCAGCTTTGTGCGCCAGCAGGCGGTTGCAGCGGATGCGTATCGAGGGCAACCCGCTAGTCTGCCCTTGTCCCCCTCCTCGTTCTCCACGCATCGCCTGGAGCGCATTGCTGTGCACGATGCTCGCTCGGGTGTAGTAGCATAAATGGATATGCCTGCTTCCCGCTCTTCACGTGCCACTGACCCGGATTTCGCTCATCAGTCTCCTCCCGCCTCGCCAATCCTCCTAGACAGCCCCGGTCAACTCAGTCGCTCGAACAAAAGACGGTGGCTTTCGGGACACCCGCCTCCCAACAACGGCTTCCCGCTGCGCTGTGCAACATCACCTGATCAGGCCCCCTCGTTTCTCACTCACGCTCATCCTGCGCGCTCATCCCGCCTCACTCACAATGCACAGCTGCTTGCTTGGAAGCGCTCGTAATTGCTGGCTGAGGCGCACGGACCTCATGAGGCGAGGCATTCGCGCGGACGCTGCTGCGTACAGACACGAGCGTCCGTCAGACTTCGTTTCGCGCGACTACTGCTGCAGAAATCATCCGGAATATACTCGAGGAGACGCGCTGAACCAGAAGGATCTCGTCGCGGCCGACGAGAACTTGCGCGTGCGCCCTTCAAGCTCACGGTCGTCCTCGTTCTTCCGCATCCGCAGAGCACAAGTCACTCGACCTCCCAGAACAGCGAAAGGAAAGATGCGGGAGAAACCTGCTATTGACACCGTCTAAGTACAAAGACTGGGAGACCCTGCACGATCGCCCTGCTCTCACCAGCTCAGCCCACCCGCTTACTGTCCCTTGACAGCGGCCATCTGACGGCCGAACTCCCGCATGAGCGAGTCGGTGTCCATTGCGATGGATACCATGTCGAAGCCCTCGTCGAGGCGCGTACGACCCTGCGCCCCAGTCATGCACTGCACAGAAGAGGATGGGAAGGGTCAACTCGTCGTGCGGTGTAGGAAGCATGGAGCAAAGGCACGGAAGAGACGCACGAAAATTGATGCAAATTTGCCTGCCGCCTTTGTCGCCTTGAGGATCTTGGCGATGGCCGCCTGGTGAGCGTCGCCGCCGAAGGGGACGTCCATGCTCTTGGCCAGGTCGAACGGGCCGACGAAAATGACGTCTAGCGAGAAGTGCGAATGAGCGGTGACTAACGATGGCGGAAAGAGATGCAGCGCACCAACACCCGGCACCGCCGCAATCTCCTCGATGTTATCGAGGCCCTGCTGCGACTCGATCTGGAGGATCGTGAGGAGGTTGTCGTTGCAGGTGCTCTCATACTCGGCCTCCTCGACGCCGAAGATGTAGTGCGTAAAGGGCGAGCCGCAGCCGCGCGTGCCCTGCGGTGCGTACTTTGAGAGCGAGACGACCGACTTGGCGATCTCCTGCCGTACGCGCGAGTCAGCGAGGTCAGCTCAGATTTGAGATTAGGCGAAAGGAAGTACAACGCACCGCCGTGTGGACCATCGGCACCATGATACCGTGCGCGCCCGAGTCGAGCGCCCGCTTGATGAGCCAGCCCTCGGCGTACGGAATGCGGATGATGGGCGAGATGCCGTGCGAGGTAATGGCGTTGTTGAGCTGGAGTGCAGGTGCCCCAGAAGTAGGAGGTAGCAGGAGGCGGAGGGAGCAGGAGGACGAGGGAATGGGCGGAGGCGTCAGCTAGCCCCTGCAAAGCGACGAAAGGAGTGGTCGCACCTCGAAGTAGTCCTTGTCAGTGATCTGGCCGTGTTCGGCGTCGACGAGGAACCAATTGAAGCCGGGCACTTGGGCGACGGTGCGAGCGAGAGCAGTCCCCGGCATGGTGAGCCACATGCCGATGCCGGCCTCCTTCTTGTTGAGAGCGTTGCGGAGGAAGGTGCGCTTGTCCATCACGTCCAGGGTGAGCGGGGTTGGGTGATAAGCTTGAAGCGGGGGACGAGGGAGCGAGTCTAGCCAGGCGCGCGGGAGAATGGAGCGGGAAGCAAAGAGAAAAAGTCCAGCATGGCGGCCCTCTTGACCGCTCAGCAGCTTGTGCCGTGGTTGCCGAAGCCGGCGGCTGGGCGGAGGGCGAGCGGGAAGAGGGCCGACGAGCGCGATCGCAGCGGCGACGACGCCCCGCGCGCGCTCCGAGTCGCGGCGTCGCCGTCCACTCTTGCCCCTCGCGCCCTCTGCGCCTATCTCTCCGCATGCTTGCAGCCGCCTCCGCTCCGCTCCAGGCTGTTACTGGCCCGCCAACTCGGTGCCCCCACGGCTCCCTGCTCGTTCCCCCCTCCTGCTCGCTTGACCCGACTTCCGCACCTGTTGCTCGCCTGCTACCTATACGCGCTGAAGATGAACCGCCAAGAGTACGACGCTGCCATCCTCACTCTGTCAGACCTCGAGGACGCGGGCTCGAAAAAGCTGCCCGAGCAAATCCGCGGTACGCATCCTTCCTACGCTTCTCTCAACGACTCGCTGACCCTTTCCACTCGTCAGACTACTACAATGGCGGGGCGATGGACATGCTCACTTACGCAGAGAACATGGCGGCGTTCCAGCGCTATCGCATCCGGCCTCGCGTACTCGTCGACGTCTCAAACGTCGACATGAGCACCACAATCTACGGGCAGAAGGCACGCTCCAGCTCGCACTCTGGGCAACATTCGAGCTAACCTCCTTGTCGACTCCGTTTCCCTCACCTCTCCCACCTCTCGCCCTTGCCTCGCCTGCCCTTTTTCTTTTCTACTATCTCATGCTCTCCCACACTTCCATCTTTAAACCGCTTCGTCCTTCATGCGCCTAGGTCTCTCTTCCCTTCGGCTTCTCCCCTACCGCCTTCCAGGGACTCGCGAACCCTATCGGCGAGATCGGCACGTCGCACGCGGCGGCAAAGGCCAACATGCCTATGACGCTCTCGACCTACTCGACGACGTCCATCGAGGATGTTGTCGCGGCGGGGAACGGAAACCCGTACGCTATGCAGCTGAGCATCATGAAGTCGAGGTCGGCGAACCTGGAGATCGTCCGGCGGGCTGAGGGTGAGCCGTCTCCTGCTTCTCCGGCAGCTCGAGCTCACGATCCCCACCACAGCCGCCGGCTGCAAAGCAATCTGGTGCACCGTCGACTGCGCTGTCCTCGGGCGTCGCCTCGGCGAGGCGCGCAACCGCTTCTCGCTGCCGGACGACATCGTCCTCCCCAACCTGCCGGCCGACCTGGACTACCGCAGCTTGACAAATGACGACGAGCGGCTTCAGTACGGTGTGTGACCTTCCTCTGCTCGCCAATTCTTCCTCGTTGAATCCTTGCGATCCACACCGGCAGAGGACGCCCTCACCTGGACGAGCCTCATTGACTGGGTGCGTTCCGTGACCAAGATGGAGATCTGGCTGAAGGGTAGTGAGTGTCGCGACCTCTTTCTTGCTTCCCTCACTGTCAACCTCACCCTTGACACTCGGTAGTCTACACCGCCGAGGACGTCCAGCTCGCGATCACCCACGGCGTCGACGGCATAATCATCTCGAACCACGGCGGCCGGTGCGCTCGCTTTTCCTCCCCGCACCTGAAGGCGAGAGTCGTGACCCATGTTTCCACAGACAACTCGACACCGCGACCGCGACTCTCGATGCTCTCCCCGAATGCGTCGCCGCTGCCGCAGGCCGCATTCCCGTCCACCTCGATTCGGGTATTCGGAGGGGGACGGACATCTTCAAGGCGCTTGCCCTGGGTGCTGACTTTGTTCATGTTGGACGTGCGGTGCTGTGGGGCCTCGCAGTACGTCAATCCTTTCTCTCGCGCCTCTCCGCTCTCGACGGGTTCCATCCGTTCTCTCGTGAAGCATATCGCGAGATTGACGCCGTCGCCTTCCTGCAGTACGACGGCGAAGCTGGCGTTGACCTCGCTGTTTCCATGCTGCGCGACGAGCTTCGCACCGCGATGATGCTCGCTGGGTACGGCACGCTTCCCTTTCCTCCTCTTCTCGCCGCCGCGTCAAGATTAGTGGACTGACTCTTCTCGTTGTCGGGACCAGATGTAGGACCATTAAGGACATCACGCCTGCGCACCTCGCCAAGGTTGGCCGTGAGGGTTTCCTCGCTAGGCTCTAAGCGTCCCTCCTCTCGCGACGTCCCCCAGGCTGTATGGGTATCAGAACGCAATGCACAGGGTCCTTTCAGTCTACATCAAAGCCCCGCCCGTCTAGCCCCTCCGCGTCGCAAGATGCGCCATGTCGTCGAGCGCATCGAGTAGCGTGCTCCCTGACCACGCCTGCGTCCGGCACGAGTCGTGGCAGTACCCGCCGTTCTCGTTCGTGAGCTCGGGCAGGCCCGCCCATGGGTCCTTCGAGATATGCGCGCGGTGCCGCGAGAGGTGCTCGTAGATGTGGTGGAACGTCGACGAGAGGTCCTTCCGCCCGTCACCCGCGAGCGTGTCAAAGATGAGGTGAGCGCGGAGGAAGTAGCCTGCATAAGCAAGCGGATGTGAGCCAACCCAAGGGAGAGAGAGAGAGAAGAGAGGAAGCGTACCCATCGGCCAGACCCACTCGGGGCCCTGGTGGTAGTTCCTGCCCTTCGCGATGTGGTAATCGTCCGAGTCGTTCGAATTGTCGTAAATGCCTATGTGCGGAAGGCTCAGTCAGTTGAGCAGCTCCCGGCGGGGAAGGCGTCGCGAGGAAGCGCACCGCGGTAGTCGGGGTCGGCAGCATCGAGCGTCTTGACGCCGAGCGGACCGACGAGGTTCGCCTCGAGAACAGCGAGGGCGTCGAGTGCGTACTTGGGCGTGAAAAGCTCAGGCGCGACGGCCATCGCGATGGGAAAGTTGCCGCGCAGCTGGTAGTCGGCGCGCGAGCGAGGTGCGGGCGTGCCGTGCACGTCCTTGTAGATGCCGCGACGCCCGATGAGCGTGGCGTCAATGTCGTACTTGGCGTCAAGCGCAGGGTCGGACGGGACGTAGTACAGTCGCTCGAACGACTTCTGCAGCAGGGTGTCCCACTCCTCGTACGAGACGAAGCGCTCCTTGCCGTCGACTGCACCTCGAGCTTGTCAGCTGTCTTCGTCGTTCCAGCGAAAGAGAGGGGGACGCACTCGTCGCCGTGACGCCCTTGTGCGGGAACTTGCCCTCGGCAGCGAGCTTGGCGAGCCAGCGCACGGCGGACTTGTGCAGGCCGGTGATCTCGACGGGCGCGCCGTCGCGAGGCGTGCCGGGCTTGCCCTTGTTTCCGGCCTTCTCGCTCTCGCCCTGTGCCGGAGAGTGACCGTCAGTCCGGGTGACGAGGAAGCAAAGCAGAAGGGAGAGTGCGCACCATCTTGTCCTGCCAAGTCCCGCAGTTGTGCTCGTTACCGCCGTAGATGATGCCCGTCTTCCAGTCGACGTCGATGTCGATGTTAAAGCCCGGATCGCTCATCTGCATGTCGAGATTCGGGCCGGCGTTGTACTCGCGGAAGTGGATCCCGCTCGCATGCCGCTGGAGAATTTCCTGGATCACGTCGGCAACAGTGCTCGTCGCAGCGTACGCACGCTCGTCGTCGAATGGCACCCAGGTGTCGTCGAGCGGGAAGCGCCTCTTGACAGTGTCCTTGAGCAGGTCGAGCCCGTTCGGCGCCGTGTTGACGTAGTCCTGGATGTTTTGCAGCATGAACCACGGCGAGTCACGCGAGTTGTACCGCGGCGTGCGACCCGAGTCCTGCGTGGAGGGGAGTTTCAGCAGGAGCTGAAGGGAGAGCGAGAGAAAGCGAGACGCACGAGGAGGTTGGGAATAAGGCCGTGCTTCAACACGCTGCAGAAGGCGAGGATGTGCTCTTTGGCGGCACCAAACTGGCCAGTAACGAGGAACAGGCCGCGGAGCGAGATGAAGACGTCACGACCCCAGGTCCGGGCCCACTGCGAGTGAAGTAATGGTGGGTCAGTCTCGCCTTTGCCGCCTACAGCAAGGGAAAAAAGCGCGACGCACGCCCGCAGTAAAGTGCGGCAGACCAGCTGCCAGACTCGGCGTTGTCTTCTTTGAATCGAGGCTCGCGCTGCGGACCTGGCCATACATTTGCACGCTCGTGAGCGCCAGCTGGTGGACGAAGGCCGTGCCCCGGCGGACTAGCGGCGCGCACTGGTCGACCGCGCGGTCGCGCGCCGCTTTGAAGGCGACGTTGATGACGAAGGCGAAGTACTTGGGACGGAGGAAGGGCGGAACGTGCGCCTTGATGAGATCGAAGCGCTCGCGGAACCAGGCGGCGGGCTTGACGAGCGCAGGGAAGACGTCGACCTGCTTCTCAAGGCGCGAAACAACGTAGTCGAGAGCCCAGGTCCCGTTGCGGAGGTTGGCGCAGAGCGGGTGCCCGAGGTCGTTATTCTCCATGATGTGCCGGAGGTGCGGCATCCAGCCCTGCAAGCCGCAGTAGACGAGCGGGCCCGAGTCGGGCAGGTTGTACACGCCGTCGCCGCCGGCTGAGAGAGCGATGGATCGTCAGCCGTGGCTTGCGGGCAAGAGGCGAAGGACGCACTCGCGTCGCGCTCCTCTCCGTCCGCGCGATACATCAGCACGTTCAGCTCGACCATCGACAGCTCCTTGAACGCCTCTTTCGCGCCGCTCGCGCAGACATCGTCTAGGTCCGCGGGAAGGTCATCCATCCACGTCGCGAAGACGAGGATACTCCCGCGCGGGAACTCGTCGGGGACAACGACGGTCGCGTAGGTCTGCCCGGTCGATGGGTCCGTTTCCAGCGTTGGCTGGACTGTCGAGACCGAAGAGACGGTTGCGTCAAGCCCGCGCAGGGTCGTGTCGGTGTCGCGGGGCGCGGTCGAGTTGATCGAGACGGTCGCGCCGGCGATGAACTTGACGCGCGTACCGTCGAGGCGCATCGTCGGCGCTGCGGAATCATACTGCGTGAGCGAAACCATGACCCGAGAAAGAGAGCGGCGCACCATCGCCCTTGTTCGTGTCGCTGCTCGACGAGAACGCCGTTCGCGCGACGAGGAGGTACCCCTTGTGGGTGACGGGATTGACGCGGTGCGCCGTGACGTACTGCATTCATTGTGTGAGTGCGCTCCTCTTCCAGCCCGCAACCATAGAGGGAGAAGCGCACCTCGCCCTCCTGCGAGAAGTGCCCCTCGACGCCCTCGTCGAGCACGAGCTCCGTGTGGAGGTGATTCAGCAGCCGCTTGACCTCGCCGATCCCGTCGCTGGCTTTGACGACTTCGTACCGCCTCGTCTCGCCCACGACGTCCAAGAGCTTCGGGTACAGGTCGTCGAACCCGCGGTTGCTGCCGACGGCTGCGCGCGCAAAGGTGACGAGTGCGCCCGTCGGGAGCGCGTCCTCGGCCGAGCGCTTCGAAAGCGGGGACTCGTTGTCGTGCGTGATGTCCATGAGGAAGGCGTGCGGGGTCGAGCCCGGGTGCGGGATGAGCTTGGCGGCGCGCGAGACGCCCGCCACCGAGACGGTCGTGCGCTCGCTCAGGCAGTCGGTGTCCATCGAGCCTGCCGGAACCAAAGCTCAGGCTTCAGACTCGCTTCTTTGAGGCAGGAGGAGCACGCACCAATGGGCTTGCCGAGGCCAAAGCCGTAGAGCAGACCACTCTCCTCCTTCGGGCTGTTAGCGTCTGCGGGCGTCCGCGCGGGAGTGAGCAAGGGTGTTACGGCGAGAGCTACCGGCAAGCGCCTATTCCGAGGCGCTCCACAAGCAGAAGGGCAGCAGAACGCACTGTACGCCTCGCGGATGAGGCTGTTGATGCCGAGCCTGCACACCCAGAGGAGGTCGAGCTCCTGCCTGCCCGTGAAGAGCTCTGCGCATACGTAAAGGTTGGGGTTGACCTTGCGCGCCTTGTCCATGAGGAACTCGCCGACGTGGATCGGCGTCGAATGCGAGTTGTCGAGCCGGAACCCGTCGAACATGCCTGCGAGGCTCTCGACGTACGCGCTCATGTGGTCCCACAGCCACGGGTTCGCCTCGCGCCCCGAGCCGTACCGCAGCTTGACGCAGTCGCCCCAGACGATGAGGTCGCGGCGGATGTAGGTGCGCGAGCCGGGCGACGCAAAGTCGAGCAGCGGGTCGGCGTCCCAGATCCAGCCATTGTTGGCGAGCGCGAGCTGCGACGGGTCGTGCTTTGCCGTCGTCGAGTTCTTCGGAAGGCGGGTGAAGAGCGACTCGACGAGGGGCGAGCTGCGCGCGAGTTAGGAAGGTCAGCCGTGGCGCGTCCACCAATATCTAAAGGCGAAGCGCCGCACTTCTCGCTGATCTCGCCCTTACGCGGGCCGTGCTCGTCGAGCCGCGTGTACCTGACGCGGTTGCGCGTGTTGTCGAGGATGGCCTTGGTGTCGTCGTCGAACTCCTTGTACCGATCCACGTTGAGGACGTCGAGGAGCCTGCCGACCTCGTCCGCCGCGTGGTCTGCCGCGCTTTGCGCGCCGGGCGCGAGCCCGAGGTGCTCCGCGATGAACGCGATGGCGCGCGGGAGGTCAAGCTGCGCGTGGAAGCGGTGCCCGAGCTGCGCCCAGCTCGGCGGAAGGCACATCTCGGCGAAGCGCGCCGCGCGGTGCTCGACGCTCAGGTGCGTGAGGTCCGTACCGCGGCCCTGCGGCGGGGCCGTCTTGCTCTTGTCGAGCGAGGAGGACGTCCACGCCGAGCGGAAGCGCGCCTTCTGCCCCGCAACGTCCAGCGCGTAGAACTCGTACAGCTTGAGCGAGGGGAGGAGCTTGTGCTCGATGTGCGCCATGATGGCGTCGAGGTCGGCGGCGGAAGCGAGTGTGGCCGGGAGGCCGAGGGAGGAGAGGTTGCGCGAGAGGTTGAGGAGCGCGTCATCGAGCTCGAGGGCGCCGGCAAGGTGCGGCGAGGAGTGGACCGAATAGCCTGTGAAAGTGTGGCGTCAGTAGCGCTTCCACCAGGTGAAGGAGGGCCCGCACGCACCTGCCTCAGGGTGCTCCTCGAGCCACTTCGAGTTGTTAGCCGTGTGGTTGAGGACGACGTCGATCATGCCGAGCATGCCCCACTCCTTCCTGATACGCGCCAGCATGCCCTTGACGGCCTCGTTCTTGGCGCTCTTGCCCGCACGGCGCGTCTTCTCGTCAAAGAGGTCGTCGCTGAACTGGGTCTGGTCAAAGATCGAGTACGGCGAGTTGCTCTCGCCGCGCTGCTGCAGCGGCGTGTAGTGGATCATGTTGTAGCCCCTCTGGCTCATTACGTCGAGGTGCGGCGCCCACTCGTCGAGCGTCCCCATCCACTTGGCGATGACCGTCTGGATGACGAGCCCATCGAGCGGGAGGACGACCTCCTTCGACGGCTGGACAACGCCGCCCTTGCCCAACGGGAGGACCGCGTGCGTCGCGGTGTCGAGGATCGGCGAGCGGGACGGGACGCGCAGGATCGGGTCGACGACAAAATAGCCCGGCTGGGAGCGCGTGCGCTCGCCCGAGGACGAGTCGTACTCGACGTAGTACGAGAACGCGCCCGCCGAAGTGATCTGCGTGTGCGCACACGTCAGTGCGCTTTCCGAGCAGAGAAAAGCATCCAGGAGGGAGGCGCACTGGGAGGTCAATCTCGAACGGCTTGCTGAAGTCCTGCGGGAGCCTTTGAGGAGATAGTGGTCGCCCTGGTCAGCCGGAGTCCATCTCTCCCCCCGCAGAGTTTCGATACAGTGAAGCGCAGCAGCACAGACGCACCTTACGCTATGGAACTCGTCGCGAACGAACGCACAGCCCTCGAGCGGGAAATTGGTCCGGAGGACGCCGTTCCTGCTCGCGGCCGTGCCGGCGTCGATCGTGATCCGGAGGACGTACGGACTCGTGGGGGGTGGGAGACGGAGAAGCTGCACGGTGCGAAGCAGCGGGGTGAGCGCGGACTGGGGACTGGGGCTGACGCGGGGTCGGCCTGGAGGATAGCCCCGCTCGAGAGCGAGAAGGAGGTGGCGGACGCACCGTCTTGCCTGCAGAGGGCGAGCCGTCGTCTTCGAGCGCAACAGCGTACACGATGAGCTCCTTGCCTGTCCTGGCGGGCGCATCGCCGCTCTTCGCATCGGACGAGGAGAGCGCCGAGGCGAGCGAGTCGGCGGGCGAGTCGGCGCTGCCGTTCACGCTGGAGGTGGTAGTGGTGGGGAGCACGTCGGTAACTGCCTGTGCGGCGCTTGCGAGCGCCTGCTTGAGCGCTGGCATGCTGCGCGCGTCTGGGTGAATGGGAGGAGGAGGGCGAGCGAGGGGGGGAGAGGAGATGACGGGGCCGACATTCGAGCAGGCGATCGAGAGGTGGGGAGCTGCCCCCTGTCTCTTGCATCTTTTGCCCGAAGCACGGGACAGCAATACAACACCCATTGGCACTCTAGCTAGACCTCAAGAAACTCGCTAGAAAGACCCCNCCCCCCCCCCCCCCCCCCCCCCACAGAGCTACAGCTACGGCTGTGCCCCCTCCTCCACCCTTGCCTCCTCCTTCCGGAGCGCCTCGCCTCCCGCCGCGGGTGCGAGCTTCTCGACGTATTTTGGCGGGAGCGCCTGCAGGCACGGTGCAGCGAAGAGCGTCCCGCGGAAGAAGCCGATCGTCGTCGGGACAAAGACGATCGCCCAGAGGGAGAGCACCGAGAAGGTCATGATGGTCGCGCAGACTCTGCAGGTGCGCATGGCGGTCAGCGGGGAGAGGTGGAAAGAAGGAGGATCGGTGGCATGGGCGCACTTGAAGAACATCGCGTCGAACACGGTTGCGAGCGAGAAAGTGAGGAGCGTGAGCGAGCCCAGCGGGACTTCGTGGCATCCACCCCGTCAGCGCCTTTCCCCACTCGTGCAGATGGCGCAGGCACGCACAAGTGAACGCCCACCATCCCATGTTGAACACGGCCGTGCCCGTCCCCGTCGTTCCAGTCTGGCGGAACTGCGCCGCGATGCTCACGATTGCGAGGAACGCAAACCAGATGCCGAGCCTAGAATGCCTGCGTTAGCCTCTCAAAGCTCACGAGAACGGGTGCGCAAAAACGCACCCCCAGAGGAGCAGGCCCAGCAGGAGCGCCGCGCCGAGCATCGGCTGCCCCAGCTGCGCGAGGTACGGCTTGTCGGCGGCAATGCGCGGGAAGAGGTCAACGGCCACGTGCCCCAGCTCGATGAGCGCGAAGCCGCCCTGTCCGATGGGGCCGACGGGGAGCTGCGCACTTGTGGTCAGCCGGGCGCTACGGGTACGTTGGAATGGGACACACCCAGCTGGAGACGATCACCTCCCTCGGCGGGAGGTGGTGCAGGATTAGGCGCTGCAGGTACAGCACGATAACCGCCGCGGCGAGGAGCATGCCGATACCACCGCAGAGGTACGACGCGATGAAGAGCGTGAGGCAGTAGGTTGTGCGCCCTTCGAGAAGGAGGAGCTTGCAGAGGGTCGAACCGACTGCTGCTTCGGTGATGAGCGGGACTGCGAGTCCGAGACACGTTAGGGGCGAAGAGAGAGACTAATCATGGCGCGCACCGATGGGGAGCAGCCAGGCCGCAGTCATCGTCTCGGCAGCGTGCTGGTGCTGGGTGAACATGACGAACGGCACGCCGAACGCCGTGAGGATCGACATGGCTGCGATTAGGTCGCATCAATCAGCGGTAGGTACGCTGAGCGAGGGAAAGCGCACGTGCCGACCGAAATCCAGTACAGGACGAGGGCGGTGTCAAGCGTGTTAAGCCCGTATTCGTGCCCAGTCGAGGCGATGCCTGAGACGATGGTAACAAAGCCCATGGCTGCGAGCGGGTGTTTACGGAGCATGAGAGGGAGGAGAGGAGGACGAGAGCGGCGACATGGGAAGGTCAGCCCGGGTCTCGCCTCGATGCGCACGTCGAAACGCACGTATGCATCCGAGAAAGAGGGAGTGCGTCTCGTGTCTAATCATGGCCATGAAGATGCGCGGGTACAGCGAGTAGCGGGCAATGGTGAGGACGGTGAAGGCGGAAAAGAGGACAAAGTCGAGGACGAGGAACGCGCAGCCGATTGCGCGGAAGGCGGCGTGCGAGGATCGCCATGGGAGGAGGAAGAGGAGGGTGTTGACGATGCCGGTGCCCTGTGGGAGCGAATACTTAGCGAGATGTGCAGCGGACAGAGGGTTTCGCTCCGAGGAGGCGAAGGAACGGCGGGAGTAGCCGCCGCCAACGTCGTCCTGCCTGCTGCCGCGGACGCACCATGGTTACGGAGAACCAGCTCGAGGTCTGCGCATATTGAAGGCCGTGCAAAGGCGGGCGATGGCGGAGAGAGAAGAGTCAGTGGGCTGGATGAGGAGCGGGAGGTGGGGGAGGGGAGGTGACGGACGAAGCGCAATGCGCGGAGGCGGATGCCGCGAGCCTTGTCTGCGAAGAGCGGGTGACTGCCTCTGCGGGTCGCCTCGTCGTAGCCCGGGTTGTCGCCTCGAGGCCTGTCTCTGCGCGAACCTGAGGGCGACGAGACGAGGGTCGCCTCGCCGTGCGCGTCCGACGTGGTGCGGGCGGGGGGCGGGGTGTGCGCGTGGCCCCGATCTGGTGCTGCCATCGCAACAGAGTCCTAGCCAGCCGACGAGGCTGCAGCAAGAGCGCAAGTTCCCCTCGAGAGTCGAGTCGAGAGTCGACTCGGACTCGGACTCGGCGCTGTCGCACGCTGGGCCCCGTCTGGCGCGATCAGCCTGAGTGCAAGCTGGACTGCAGCTAGCAGTACTCGAGCGTGCACAGACGCACGTGCACCGCCAGCTCCCGCGTCGCGCGTCGCTCCACCGGCACCGCTCGCCTCTCCCCGCCCGCGTCTCCGCCCGCACGCGCCTTCCCTGGTCCCACCATCTCCGGCAGCGCGCCCGGGGGCCACCCTGCACGCGCAGCAACACGCGCAGACACGCTGACGAGCTCTCTACACCCGATCGAGGTGAGCCGCGCCCGTACCACCTCCCACACGCATGACGAGACGGCGCGGAGGACAACGCGTCGCAGGCGGGGCGCGTCCCAGGGCAACGCGGTCAGCGCACAGGGCTCGCCATTCGAGCTGCTCTACTTGCTGTCTCTCTCGGGAACGCAGGCTGACGCGCCCACCTTCCCCTCCTCCAGCTCGTTCTCAGGCGTTCGCAGCCTCGCCTCGACGGCCTGACATCGTCGGGGAGAGTGCAGGTGCAGGAGCGGACGAGATAGCAGTGCGTGCATTAGGCCAAGGCCACCCACTCTGTCGCGCGTGCTCTAACCTTCCCGGGCCTCGTCTTCAACGCAGCTCCACCTCGTCGCGCGACCTCGCTTCAACCCACACGTACATACGCATCCGCCATACCGGGACGCTCACTCTCCTCGTCCTGTGCACCATGCCGCTCGACGCTTCCCCAGTCACCATCTCTTCCCTCCTCGTCGACCACCAGAACGATGCCTACCGCGCGCTCGCAACCCTCGTCTCGCGCTACAACCGCCTCGTCGCCGAGCACGCCACCCTCCGACAGGACAAGAACGCGGCCGTGCAAGCATCAGAGCGCGCCGCACAGGAGAACCAGCAGCTCTGGCGTTCGCTCAAGGCGCTTGGCAATGCGAGCCCGCGGCCCTCTGCCCCCCGCCAGAACTCGGACCACACGGGCTCCGTCGCCGCACAAGGCGCTCGTGGGCTTGGTTTCGAGACGCCCACCTCGCGCGCACTGCGGCGCGGTCCTTCGAGCGACTCGAACACCGCCAGGCTCGACCTGCCGCCCTCCGCCTCTGGCAGCGGGAGCTACTCGCACCAGTCATCCCCCCGCCTCGACCCCGATCTCGCGCACTTCCCCGAAACGCCGCACGGCGCCGCATCCTCGGGCGAGCCGAGTCCGCGCTTCCCCTCCGCGCCGCACTTCTCCCCCGCAGGCCGGAGCAAGGCCGCGACGCCGCCGCCGTCGCACGGCTCGCCGAGACAGCACCACGACGCACTGAGCGCGTCGGCGCTCCGCAAGGCCAGCTCGCTCGACCTGGGCCGCGGGCCGGACGCCCCCGTTGATGCGGCGGCAATGCAGGGTCCGGTGGAGACGTTGCTGCGTCTGCCGGAGGAGCTGCCACAGACGCCGCCGCAAGCGGAAAAGGGCTTCTTGGCGAGGAGGAGGCAGTCGAGCCCACGGATATCGGGCAGCTCGAGCATGCCGATGCTGTCGGACCCGGCAACGGACCGGTGCGCCCCCTCATCGCTCTAATCTCTCGCTCCGACTTCAGTGTGCGAGCTCACCATGCACATGTTCCCAGGCGCTTCCTTCCCTCAATTCAGCCTGTCAGCCCCTTCTTCGGCGAGGACGCCCCGCGCAGCTCGCCGCGCGACCCCGTTTCTGCATCGACCTCGACCCTCGCTGGCGAGCACCTGCAGCAGCAGCTGCAGCTTCCGCGGTCCGAAGTCCCTCGCCGCGACCGCACCTTCTCTACCGCCTCCTCGTCGTCCTTGTCGTCCGCATTCCCCGACACCGCGCCGCCGGCGGGTTACACCGCGCGAGACCGCCGCCCTTTGGCGCCGACCAGCCGGCTCGCGCACGCGCTCTTGCACGACGCCGACCCGAGCCCCAGCGGCGCAGCGAGCGCGCCGAGCAGCCGCCGCCCGTCGGCGCTGAGCATTAGCGCCGCTGCGAGCCTGCAGCACCCGCTCCCGCCACCGCCGCCGAGGACGCCGACGCCGCGCGCGCCTGCGCCCCCGCCGAGCTTGACGCCGGCGCTGCTGCCCCTCACGCGCGTGCGCGTCGCGTCGAGCAACATCCGCTTGAACGAGCGCGGCAAGGAGGTCATCTCGTTTGTGATCGACGTCGAGGTCGACGCCGAGGGCGCGTGTGCAGGGGCGGGGGCGTCGTCGGGGGCTGCGAGGTGGCGCGTCGAGAAAAGGTACTCGGACGTGCTGGCGCTCGATGCGCAGGTCAAGAGCAAGACCAACAGGCAGGAGAGCAGGAGTATGGCGAGCTTGCCGGACAAGAGCTTGTTCAAGGACCATGCGCCGCACAAGAGCGATCAGCGCAAGGTGCGTCGTGCCGCAGTTCCTCTTCCGTGCAAGAACGTGCGTATATGTGGGTTTGCCCGCCTGCAGGCCGTACTTGAGCGGTACCTCCAAACGCTCCTCGCCATCCCGCTGCGCGACCGCTCCGCCATCGCCGCCTTCTTTACCTCGGATGTCCTCCCCGACTCGCCGACGACGCCCTCGTCCGCCACCGGGGCGATGGAAGGGTGGTTGACGAAGCGCGGGAGGAACTTTGGCGGCTGGCAGACGCGGTACTACGTCCTTGTGCCGGGGAGCGCGCTGGCGTACTACGATGCAGTGCGCCTTTCCTTTCCGCTCTACTCACAGGCGGCGAGCGGCTGACCAAACAGCGCCCTTGCAGCCCGGCGGCACGAAGCTCGGCGAGATCCCGCTGCACGCCGCCGCGATCGGGCGGCAGTCGTCACGCGCGACCGACGCAGGCGAGGACGCGTACCTGCATGCGTTCCTCATCCGCACACAGAACGACAAGGAGCACGACGCGGACCACATTCTCTGCGCCGAGAACGACGACGCGCGCGACCGCTGGGTCCAGGCGCTCACGACGCTGCTCCCGCGCGGAGGAGGGGCAAAGGCGAATGGGCTCGTGGGCACTGCCGCCGACCCGAGCGAGAGGGCTCAACCTGCGCTGCCCGGCCTCGCGCAACCGCTGGTCCCCACAGTTGTCTCGCCCTCGCCCGAGACGAACGCACCGAAGGAGCGGCGTCGGTCCGGCTCGGGCCCGCCGTCGAGCGAGACGGGGCAGCCGCAGGGCGGGCTCTCGGTGCGCGCAGCGGGCGAACTCCCGCCTAGCGTGTCGCTGCCGAGCAACCTCGACGGGCTTGCGCGCGGGATGCCTGCCCTCGAGGGCGCGAGCAAGAAGATCTCGACCATCTCGGAGGTCGGCGAGGCGGGCACGCCCCCCGCGACGTCGGGCGCGTCGTCGTCGTCGCGCGCCGGCAAGCTGCAGGCGCCGCCCTCGCGTCGTCCGTCAGCGGACCGACCACTCAGCCCTTCGCGGCAAGACTCGAACGGGGCCGGGCCTGTTCCGCAGCTTCCACCGACGACCAAGTACAGCGCGAGCGACGTCTCGGGCCCGATGAACGCCGTGCCGCTCCCGAGCGGGTACGACTTCAAGCGCGCGGAGAGGCAGAAGAAGACCAAGTCGAGCTTCTGGAACTTTGCGAGTCGCAACTCGAGCGATAAGAACGCGTCAACGAGCCCCCTGCAGCAGATGGCGGCGCCCGCGAGGCCGGTGTTTGGCGTCCCTCTCACAGAGGCGGTTGCGATCTCACGCATCAGGCCGGGGCTCGAGCTGCCTGCGATCGTGTACCGCTGCGTCGAGTACCTCGAGGCCAAGGTGCGCTTCCTCTCTTGTCATCTTGCTGAGCGCGACTGACGCCCCATACGCGCAGAACGCCGAGCATGAAGAAGGCATCTTCCGCCTGTCCGGCTCAGCGAATGTGATCCGCCTCCTCAAGGAACGCTTCAACGCCGAGGGCGACGTCAACCTCCTCCAGAGCGCAGAGTACTACGACCCGCATGCGATCGCAGGCCTGCTTAAGCAGTACCTCCGCGAGCTTCCGGGGCATCTGCTTACGCGCGAGCTGCACAACGAGTTCATCCGCGTCATCGGTGCGTCGTTCCTTCTTCTCCCCCTGTGATCTGTGACTGAAGACTGAGCGCAGACCTCCGCGACCGGCGGGACCGTGTCAACGCGCTCGGCAAGCTCGTCGCACGACTGCCGATCGAGGAGTACACGCTCTTCCGCTTTTTGTGCGTCCTCATCCCCCTCCTTTCTCCCGCGGTCATCGCTGACTTGGGCACGCGTGCAGCTTCGCCCACCTGTGCCTCATCGCCCAAAACGCCGACACGAGCAAGATGAACCTGCGCAACCTCGGCATCGTCTTTGCCCCGACGCTCGCCATCCCGCAGCCGCTCTTCTCGCTCTTCCTCGTCGAGTTCGACGTGCGTCTCGTTCTGCCTCTCCTGCTGTGCTCGCGCTGATGAGCCTCTCGCTTGCAGCTCATCTTCGCCGTCGAGACCGAGACGGGCACAGCGCGGCCCATCATGGTCGACGACGAGCCAGCAGCAGCTGCAGACGTTGCAGGCGCAGCAGACCTGAGCGGGCGGACAGCGAATCGCAACTCGCAGTTGTACGAGGCGTCGGGCGCGGGCGAGCTGGAGCAGAAGCTCGAGAAACTGCGGGGTGCGTCCGTTTCCCTTCTTTCTGCCCTCTCGCCGAGACCGACGGACCACTGCGCAGAGCACGACGAAGTCGACAACGATGTGGCGAGCGAGCACCCCGAAGAGTCGGACTTGGCGGAGGACCTCCTCATCGAGGACGAGCCCGACCCCGCTTCTGCTTCGACCGCCTCGCCGTATGCAAACCCGGCGCTCGCCTCCCTTGCGCTAGGCGTCCCGCCGCGCAGTCCCGGCCTCCCGTCTTCGCCCCGGCCAGGGTCGACGTTCTGAGCGAGCGCTCCTCCTTCCCCGAACAGTATACCCCTCTTCTTGTCTTCGCCCTCTTTCCGTTGATACCCTGCCCTTGTTCGTACACTCCGCCGTTCTGTTCGACCTTCGCCGCCATCCCATATCGTAATCAGCGCGAGTTACGAAACTTGCTCTCTTCTCCCGCTCAGCAGCCTGGATTCACCTCCTTCGACTTTTCGTCGCGGCCTGCCCCCCCCCCTCCCCCCCCTTCCCCCTTGGAAGCTCGCCTATCGAACCCATGCACTGTTATAGGCCCTTACCCGCGCTTCGCCGCTACGCAGGTGACCTCGATGTCTGTCCCCGCCGGAAGGAGCGCGACACCGACGCACGTCCTGCACGGGCGCGCGACGCCCTCTGGGAAGAGCCTAAAGTAAACCTCGTTCATGCTCGCAAAGTTCTCGTTGTAGTCTGAGAGGTAAATCGTGACGGAGACCACTGCGCGTAACTCATCAGCGCTGATGAGTGCGGCAGAGAGGGCGGGCAGGAGCGCACCGTCCTCCAGCCCCAGGCCGATCACGCTCAACCGGTCGGCAACATTCTGGAAAGCCTGCCGTGTGCGGTCCTGGATCGTCCCCTCGATGAGCTTGCCTTGCCTGTCGCCGATCGCACCTGCGAGGAAGACGAGGTGGCCGGAGACGATCAGGCTCGAGCCGATTGACGTCGCTGCGCACATGGTGCAGTGAGCTTCTCAGTGCCCCGAGCGTTCGAGTGCGATTCGAGAGCGGCCCAGCGAGGAGGACGCACCAGGAGCTTTGACGTGGTCGACGATGACCTGACGGTTTGCGTTCGTAGCGGACATTGTGCGTGCGTGAAGCGTGTGTGTGGGTGGAGTAGCAGTGCAGTGGAAAACGGGAGTCCAGCAGGAGCAGTCACCAGGAACAGCTGCGGGCGGGACGGAAGCCTGCCTGATGAGCGCGGCAACGGGGAAACCGGAGAGATATGCGTGAGCAGAGGAGCGCGGGGTAACGGAGCGCAGCCGATGTTGACCAGCCGAGCGAGTGCGCAGCAATGCAGGGCGAGAGAGAGAAGAGAGAGCGGCAGCTCCGACGGGCGCGGCGGCAACGCCGTTCAGTCGCGCGCGCCGTCACCCGCACTGATGAAGATTTCCACCTCTCCATCCCGCTCGTGGAGCTCTACAGAGCCTCCGCACTCGATCTAACTTCTCCGCTCTATGCCGCAGCCCACGCTATCTGCCCGCCAGCTGCCCGCTGGACCGCTCTCGTCCTCGCTCCTTTCCCTGTCCGCGCTCCCTCATGTCGCCTTTCAAGGACTCGTGGGCTTCCAAGGCCATGAATTCCCGTGCTTCGCAACTGCGGGATCTTAAGACGGATCTGGACGTCGAATCCACCTGGGCGAGAGGGAGGGCCTTGTCGGACGCGACAGCCAAGCGTCCACCGCAAACGCTTGTTGTTGAAGGTTTGATCGTAGAGGATGCTGTCTTCGGCGAGCAGGGTGATGGTGGACCGAACTATAGGAGCCTTGGATGGATTGTATGTTGTCTCTTTTGCGTTTACCCGTCGCCGGGACTGACTAGTCGTTCCACTTTTGCGCAGCGCACGTCCGTTCTCCTCGCTAAAACGCAAATCGGACTAGGCGTGCTCGGTATTGTGAGGCTTCTCTTCCCTTCTCCATCGAGGCCGCTTGCATGCTCGATAGCGAGAGGACGAGCGACTGATCCGTCTCCTGGCCCCCTAGCCCCAGATCCTCGCAACACTCGGCCTCGTGCCCGGCATTCTCCTCATCTTTCTCATCGGCTGCCTGATGACGTACTGCGCATGGCTGCTGGGGCAGTTCAAGCTGAGGTACCCGCACATCTACTCGCTCGCGGAGTGAGTCGTGACACCTCGTTTTCCTCTTCCAAGCAAATCATTGATGCACGCACACCTCGCAGCCTCGGATACCTCATGGCTGGGCCTCTAGGACGAGAACTTGTCGGCGCGTTCTACTGGGTGCGTCGCTGTTTTCTGCGAAGGGAAGGGAGCTTGACTTCCCCCATCCCCACCCGCAGCTCATGCTCACCTCGGTGGCTGGTGCTGGCATGCTCTCCATCGCTACTGCGTTCAACGCAATAACCAATAACGCAGGCTGCAGCGTCGCGTGGGCGATAGTCGGCGCAGCACTCACCTTTGCCGTCAGCTCATTTCGGACGCTTGAGAAGATCTCGTTCATCGCCTGGATCGGCTTCTTTGCCATCATGACGTCGGTCATCACGCTTTCCATCGCCGTCGGCCTTCAAGACCGTCCCGACGCGGCGCCATCTGTCGGTTCGTGGGACCCACAGACCGTCCTCTTCGGTTCACCCTCCTTCCTTGAGGCGATGGGTGCCGTCTCGACCATACTCTGTACGTTCCCCATCCTAGCTACCGGCTATACACGGCGTAGAACGCAAAATCCCTGGTTGATTTCCGTTGATCGGGCCATTTTTGTCGTTCACCTTTCCGACCCCCTCCGTGCAGTCTCATTCGCTGGCGCGCCCAATTTCCTAGGCTGTCTTTGCGAAATGCGCGATCCGCGGCAGTACACCAAGTCCCTGCTCCTCTGCCAGGGGTTCACCATCAGCGTTTACCTCATCGTCGGCTCGGTTGTGTACCACTACGTCGGCGTATACATCTCATCGCCCGCTCTTGGATCTGCAGGGACGTTGCTGAAGAAAGTGCGCATCCCGTCTTCCGTTTGCCTCCCTATCCTCCCGACCTGCCTCCCCCCCTCCCCCTCTTCCCCCTGCTTCACTTCCGCTTTCCTCATGACGAGGAGGACAAAGCTCTGAATCGCTGTGCGCCAATAGGTTTGCTACGGCATCGCGCTACCAGGTCTTCTCGTCGGTTGCGTCCTCAACACACATCTGCCGGCCAAGTACAGTATGTTTCGCTGATCCCCTTTTACCCGTACTTCCAGCTCACTCGCCTGTCACCGCAGTCTTCCTGCGCGTAACCAGCCGCATGCGTGATCTCAAGCCGGGCATGTGGCAGCACTGGGCGATCTGGCTGAGTGTTGTGCTTGCCAACACGTCCCTCTCGTTTATCATCGCTGAGGTGTGTCTTCGCTTACTGCCGAGTCCCGCGAGCCAATGCTTACGCCGAAACGACACCTACAGGCCATTCCGTTCTTCAACGACCTCCTGTCACTCATCGGCGCCCTCCTTGGGACCTTCCTGACCCTGCAAACCGAAGGATTCATGTGCGCCCTCCCTTCAATGACAAGCGGAGGTCTGATAATGACCCGAACTCCGCTCCCTGATCGCAGGTGGCTCTGGGAGAATCGTGTCCGTATGCGCACGGACCGTAGCTGGTCTTTCCGAGCGCTCGTTGGGCTCAACGTCGGTGTCGTCCTCATCGGGACATTCTGCATGGTCGGAGGAACGATTGCGACAAGCGTCTCGATCAACAAGAACTTACGAGCGGGCAACACAGGCAAGTGCGCTGCGCCTCCTTCCTCGACCTTAATTGTCAAGCGAGCGTGCTGATGCTTCGCGCCTTCGTCCTTCTAACGCCGATGTGCAGCCCCTTCTCATGCACCGCCTTCCAGTTGTAGCCGTTCAAGCAGGAGCCGCCTCAGGCACCCCCTTTCCCATATTGCGCTTCCAAGCAGTTGTCGTTTTCATCCGGTTAGAGTCTCCGCTCGGCGGGGGTAGCCAGTAATTTCCCTGTCGTCCACCGTCGAACATGCAGTCGGTATTGCGGTGTCTCGAGAAACCTCAGCAGGGAGCAAGCGCCTGGTCGCGATGAAAATATATGAGGATGCGCTTGTCAAGAAACGCGTCGTTCGACGACCTTACCGCTCTTTGGAATCCGGACAGCTTTGGGAGTGCGGTGTAGTAGCTCGCACCAGTCAAAAGCGCCCGTCAAGAAGTTGAACCCCCCNNNNCCCCCCCCCCCCCCCCCCCGCGGCGCGGAGGTCAGGTGCGCCTCTGCCCGCTCGTCCTCACTTCGTCGTGTGCGTGCGCGCTTTCCTGAGCAGCGCAGCGATAAGCCACTCGGTCGAGCCTACACTCAGCTTTCTCCGCTCGACACGACGCTGCACATATGGCAGAACCCCCCACTCGCTCTTCTCCCGAGGAGCAGCCCGGGCCGAACACCGCAGCTCAGGGCCCGAGCCTTCCCAGCAGTAAGGGTATAGACACGCAGGGCGCGGCGATGGGCCGGTCAAGCCGACGCGAGTGAGGCACTTGCGGGCGTGCGACAGGTGCAGGAGGAGGAAGATCAAGGTGGGTTCTTCCCGCTTCAGGTCGGGCGGTACAGACGCGCATGCTGACGCTCCCAGCCAATTTGCACAGTGCGACGAGGACGCGCCGTGCAGCCGCTGCAAGGCAGCAGGCTCGCAGTGCACCTTCTCCCTCAGCGCTCGCATTCTTGCCTCCGACAGCGGCGCAGGGAACGCTGGCGCGACAAGTGCAGCATCGACGTCCTCTCTTGCCGGGGCTGCCGAGGAGCCGAAGTGAGCCGGCCTTCGCGGCTCTATCTCCTCCCGTCCTTCGGAGCTGACCCCTGCTCGCCCCACAGGCCTCCGCGCAAGAAGCGCAAGGCCGATGCGGCAGTTGCAGCGAGTGCATCCTCGCTTTCGACTCGTGCGCCCACTCACCTTCCCGCTTCTCCCGTGCGACATGACTGACCCGTTTACGCGTGCAGCTCCCCTTCTGCTCGGCGTCAACGAGAACGCTGCATTCTTCACCAGCGCCGAGGGTCTCGCTCGCTTTTGCGGATCGACATCGGGCCTCCCGCTTCTCGAGAGCACGCGCCGCCTCGCGCGCACACAGCCGGCCGCGTCCGTCAACTCTGCCGAGCCCGACTGGGCGTTCCTCGACCAGCTACTGAACGCGGGACGGCCAGCGAGCACCGCTAGCCCCGATGCGCCTGTTACCTCGCCAGAGGGAGAGCACGAGTTCTTCCCCGGACGCGACACCCAGCCGAGGAGCTCGTTCGAGGCGCACAACCTCGTCATCGAGGTCATCCCGACGGACCTGCTCGGCACCCTTATCCATATCTTCGTGCGTCCGCTGCAACCCTCTTCCCGCTGCCCTCCTGCCTGCCACTTCCAGACCGCGTCTACTTTTCTCGCCTCCAATCCCTTCTCCCCTTTCCCCGCCCGCTCCTTGGCTAAATCCTTCCACGGCAGTTCGAGGTCATTCATCCACAATGGCCCATCATCCACGTCGCGACCTTCCTCAAGAGCACGACGCGCTGGCGTGAACCTGCCTTCGCTGCGCTCATCGTCTCGATGTGCATGCTCGCCTCCCGGTACTGCAACGACATCCGCGTACGCGCCGAGCCCGACAATCCGACTTCGGCGGGCTATGGCTACTTTGAGCTATTCCGGCGGCTGCGGAACATGGCGTCTCTGGGCGGAGACGACGCGGTCGAGGCGATTATTAGCCTCCTGTTCGTGGCGATGTATAACTCGGTCGACCTCCTCCCCCACCCAATCGCGCAGGACTTCCTTGCTGATGCGGTTGCGCGTTGCTACGACGGCGGGCTGCACCGCAACATGCGCAACGTCGCGATCGGTAGCGGAGTAGAGATTGAAGTACGCAAGGTGCGTCTCCTGCCATTCTTGCTGTCCTCGTTTGTCGCTTATGCCATTGTCGTAGCGTGCGGGCTGGGCGGTGTTCGTGCTCGACAAGGTCTTTGCCTCTCTTTGTGGCCGTCCGCCCCTCATGCCCCTCGCGTACTTTGACAACGACGCTCCCGAGCCGTTTCCGTCTGCGCCAGACGACACGCCAACGACCGCCAACGCCGCAGCGCGCGATCTCTCGGATGTCGAAGCGTTCAACCAGCTCATCCTTACCGCCGCACTTACGGAGAAGGCCATCGACGCGTCGATGCACCCCCCGACGTTTGACAACAGCCCGTTCCTCGACTGTCTTGGTGGACGGAAGAGCTTTACCGCCGAACATGACCTGTCGAGGCTTGCCGTTGTCGACAAAGCGCTCGACGACTGGGTCAAGTCCGTCAGCTGTCTCTTCTCCTCTCGCTGTCGCTCAATCTTTCCCTCTGCAGGCAACTCCCCCTCGTCCTCGCCGAGCGCGATGCCGACGTGCGCACGCGCCTGCCCAATTTCTCGCCGCGCAACGAGGCGATCCTTCAGGCGGAGGAGTGCTGCCGCATCATGGTTGCGAGTCGGCGGTTGCAGCTCACCACGGCCCAGTTGACAAATGCCGCTAGGACGGGCGAGCAGACTGCCGAGCTGCGCGTCGAGCTGCGCAGGAACCGTCAACAGCTGCTCGCACCCATCAAGCGGCTCATCTCTTCAGGTGTCAAGCTCGGTGCGGCGGGTATCCTTTGGCGCTGCGACATCTGTGCGTCTCCTGCATGCCATTCTCGACAACCAGGATCTGAGCCCTCTGCACCCGCAGTCGTCGGCTACCGCCTCCTCATGGCCGGCCGCCTTACACTCGCCGTTGTTCTCTCGGCGCAGGAAGATGCTGACGGGACGACCGAGGTGCAGGCGCTGCACGCGCTCGAGGCGTGCCTCCTTCTCCTCAAGCACTTCTCCATTGCGTTTCCGACATCGCTCGGAGCAGCAGAGACGCTCAAAGAGACGTGCAGGGGTGCGTTGCCACTATCTTCCTCCCCCACCGGCTTCCTCGTTGACGAGCAGCCCTACAGTCTGCAACGTCAATCTCTCGAAGACAGCGCTTGAGGGCTCCTCGCACGGTCGTTACGCCTGGCATCGGCCGCTCGCGCGCGGCAGTGCAGATGCCACGAAACTGCCCCCACCCTCGCAACCACGCTCGCGTACCGAGGACGCTGGGTGCGTCCTTCTCGGTTCTTACGCGTCATCTTAGCTAACGCGCCTGCACAAACAGCTCTCCCTCGAGCTCGCGCGCCTCCGTTCCGCCCTCTTTCCCCGCCGCCTCCGCCGCTGTACCTGCGCCCCAGCCGGCACAAAGCCAAGTCCCACAGGGCTTCACCCCGCCCGCGCCGTTTGGGCTGACCCCCGCCTCTTCCTCCGGCGCAGGCGGGGCAGGTAACGGCGGGGCGTTCCACCCGCTCGCGGGATTAGGAACGAGCCCCTCGTCCGCTGCACTACCGGAGCCACACGCGCACACGCCGGGGCCACTCGGCCTCGGCGGCATGCCGTCGCCCGACGCGTGGTCTGCGCTGCTCGCTGCGGGCGGCGGCGGCGCGAGCGGAACGGGCGAGATACACAGCGGCGGGTTGGGGATGACACCGAGCGCGTTCGGCAGCGCGGGGGTGGGGATGGGGACGGGCTTGAGCGCCGGGATGGGCGGCATGGATGTCCATGACTTCGGTTGGCTGTATCCCGGCGGGTCGTTCCCGCTGCCCGAGTAGCTGTGCTGCAGTGCCTTTCGTTGAGCCTTACACGCGCACACTGGCAGGGAATTACGGATCTCTACGATCAATGAGAGGCAGTATCAACAACAAGAGCGAGGGGCCCGCACCGTCCCTTTCCCCTCCTCCATCCGTCAGGCGTCCTGCGCTGCCCACATCTTGTACAACCCAAAGCTGCTCTCGTCCCGCGCATGAGCGATCCCGCTACCGCGGCTCTCCTTCACCTCGCGCGCCCGCTCGCGAGGAGGCGACGGCAGCGCCTTGGCCTGGCTACTGACCGTGTGGGCGTCGAACCTCCCCGGCGGGAGGGGCGTCGTTGCACGGAGCGCGGCGTGCGCCTGCGCGCGAGGAGGGGAGGGCTCGTCCGCGCCGCGGAGGCGGCCGCCGAACTTGGCGGACGCGGAGGGCACGGCAGGGGTCGGGGCGCGCTTGTGCGTCTTTGTCGGCGAGAGGAAGGACCGCGGCGCGACGGGCTGAGGCGAGTCGGCGTCGTAGCGGAAGCTGCGTGCTCGCTTGTCGTAAGCACTATATTTCCGAGCCAAGGAGAGGAAGAGGAAGAGCGCACCTCATCCGGCTCTCGGCGTCCAGCTCATTATCCCGTTCGTCGTCCTCGTCCTCGCTCCCAGGCGCGCCGCCCATCCGCCTCCGCTCATTCAGCTCCTCAAGCTTCGCGGCCGCCATCTCGCGCGGCTCCCACCGCTCAACGCGAAGAAAGCGGTCTGCAGGCGCGCCGAGCGTTAGCAGTATGCGAGGAGGGATAGCGCGCGGGGACGCACAGGTATTCCGCGTGCGATCGGTGCGCCGTGGTGCGCCTTGCTTCCCGCGCTTCTGTTTCTCGCGGGAGAAACTTCCGGGGATGCTGCAGGGGTGAGGGCGGGTCAGTCCTGCTTGGCGATGGAAGCGACAAAGCGCAGGCGAGGCAAGAACGAGGGCAGGGCAGCGCACGAGGTCTCCCCCGTCTTCACCGCCCGGACCACGACATCCGTGAACGCGATCAGCCACTCGCCGCCGCCCTTGGCGTCCTTCCTCCTGAGCCCTCCCACGCCTCCCGCTCCGCCTCCCCCTCCGGAGCGGGAGAGTTTGCTCCGCACGGTCCCGCCCGTACTGCCCGAGAGGGCCGAGGGCGGGGCAGGCGTCTCGGAGATGAGGATGCGCGCTGCGCGTGGGGCCATGAGCGCCTGGGTCAGGGCCGAGAGGGTACGTAAGCGGGAGCGTGAGGGAGCGGAAGGGAGAAGAGGCACCTTGTCGTTGACGCCGTCTAGCCGGGCGAGGGCGTCACGCGTCTGCGCGATCCGACGATATCAGCTCACGTGAAGGGTGGGCAGGGAGGAGGCTGGAGGGACGCACCCGCTCCCGCTCCTCCTCCTCGACCTTCTCGTCCTCGATCGAGCGGACCAGCGCGTCGACCTCAAGCGCCATTGCGCGTGTCTACGGATGTCGGTGGTCAGACTAGTGGGTCATTACAAGGAACAGATGCGGGCGCACCTTCTCCCATTCGTGCGTTGTCGGGTCTGCGCACGTGCACGAGTGAGCTACGTAGCGCAGTCACGAGGAGAAAGGCGGATTCGAGCGTACCCGTGTGATACAGGAGCGCCTGCATCAGTAGCGGCAGCTTGCCCAAGCGCATTAACGGTTTGCTGAGGCAAATCCCGAGGCTGCTCTCGCCCGCGTCGGCGGCGTGCTCCTCGAGGGTCATGAGCGCGCGAGCAAGGCGTTTCTCGTTCGGTGTGAGCCTGGCGCTGTTGGATGAGGATGTGTGCGGCGTGGGGAGGAGGGCGGACAGGGCGGCGAGGGCCGGCTCGAGAGAAAGGATGTAGGACGTGTAGGTTTGGAGGAACCATGGCTGGTCGCTCCAGATCGCCGCAAGGCCGCTGCGTCATAGCCCGTCAGCCGCCCTTTCTCACGCTTTCGACTGCGCAAAACGAGCACGGACCGGACAAGCGGGAACGCCCGCGCCCACTGCTCCTTGAGTCTGCTGCTAAGCTCCTCATGCCCGCGCAGCATCTCGACACACGCCTCGAGCGCGTCGCGCAGCTCGACCGGGAGGGGTGCCTCGGGGGGGGCGGCGCCTGGCGCGCGGTGCAACTTGCCGCCTCTTGCGCCCGAAGCGGGCGCGGGTTTGAGCGGGTGCCGCGCGCGGAAGGCGGACGCAAGACGCGTAGAGAGGTTCGGCGAGGAAGACGACCCGGGGGAAGAATTGCAGCCGGGCAGGGTGGACGATGAGGGTTGCCGCCGTGCGCCGGTGGGGAGGTGCGGGAGCGAGGCGCGCCCGAGCGCGCCGCCTGAGACGGTTGCGCGCGCTGCGGCGGTCGAAGACGGCGCAGGGTTCATGTCCGGCATGGAAGGGATCCGCACGCCCCGTGCGTGGCTGTCGTCGGTGTCGTGCTCTGTGGCAAGGTCCGGCGTGCGCGCAAAACGGGACGCAATGGGGAGCGAGGCGGACGACGCGGAAGCGGACGGCTGAGGGGAGGAGGGGTCGGGAAAAAAGCCAAAGCGTGGGGAGGGGGTGAGTGAGGGTGTTGGGACGAGAGGGTGCAGGAGAGGGTTGGCGTAAAGGTCGACGAGGGAGCGGAGCTCGGCGACGTAGCTGCGCAATGCCCGGGTAAGTAGGGGTTCTTTGAGGACCAAGAGGTGGACGCACCGCTCCTCGCTTGCGACGACCTCCCAGCTGCGCAGGGAACGAGGGTCAGCGCCGTCGGGTAGGAGAATGAGCAAGTGTGGACGCACAGGATTTCCTGCCTCGTGCGCTCGCGCGGCGAAAGGTTGACGACCAGCTCGTGATGTGCCATCTCGGACCATGTTGTCGGAGCTGTCGATGGTGGACACGGAGTCAATACCGAGCTGATGTGCGAGGCAAGGGAACAGATGGGAGTGCACCGTAGATCTGGGTCGGGTCCCGCTCGCCGTAGTCTACGCTAGCGGGACCGTATGAGGCGTTGCGATTGCCGAGCGAGTAACCCGATGACGATGAGAAGGATGCAGGCGAGAGGGCGCGGTCCGCATGCGAAGCCTTCGCGGCGGAGGTGGAGGGACGAGGATGGTCATCCGAGACGCTCCTCGGCTGGTCGCCGTTGCGCTCGCACAAGACTGCTCCCTTGGGCAGTACACCCAACTCCGCCTGTGTCTGCACCACCTTGCCCTGTTGCGGGCGTGCAGCGGTGGACGCGCCCTGAGCGGTCGAGGGGGACGAGCGGCGCGCGCTCTCGCCTTGTGCGGGTCGCGGCTGGGCAGCGACGCGTCCTGCGGCGGGGTGCAAGTCGTCGGGCAGGCCTAGCCCCAGGCCGTGCAGCTGCGGGGCGGGATGCTCGTCGGGACGCGGCCGGGGTGGGGGCGGCGAGCTGTCGCTGGGCGACGGGTGCGCCGGTTTCGGGGACCGCCAGAACTTGAACATGCGCAGTCGAGCAGCCCAGACTCGGCGGCGAGTGCTCCCGAGTCACGTGAGAAACAGCGAGCCGCAGAGACGAGCCGAGGGAGGTTGGACGACTACGCGCCCAGCTAAGGCTGCAGCTCCACTGCCAGGCTAGACCGACACGATAGCTCTCTCCTGACTCGACTCTCACGCGATTGGCCCCGCCTGAACGAGTCGCGCATCTTGACGTCGCCCTCACTCGTCTCTCGGCGCCTCGACACCCTCCTCCCGCCTCTTGCACCACGCAGGCCGTCAGTCCGATTCCCTCTGTCACTTTACAGCTCGTCATTTAGACTGCTGCATGTTCCGGATCGGCATCGGGAGGTGTTGCCGCAGAGACCGGCGAGTGATCGGGGACGGACGACGATGAGCAAGTTTCCCCTTCCCGCAGCGCAGTCCAGGCTGACAAGGCGCATGTGCCCTTTGCAGGTCAGCGCAACGCCGGCAAGGTGGACCGCCCAATCTGGCGCCCTCCCGCGCGTCGTCCAGGCGCTCCTCGGTAGATGCCTCCGCCGCGCAACCCTCCCCGCGGGTCCAGCCTGCGATCTTAGCAGCCGCAGAACCCTCGTCAGCCTATTCAACTCCGCGCGCAATCACCCCGAGCGAGTCGCCGCCCCCTTACACCGCGCCCCTCGCCCCGCCCCTCCGCTCCCGCAGCGTCCCCCACCTCGTCAACCTCGCCTTCACCAGCTCCCTCCCCGGGCCGGACGCCAACATCTACCCCTCGTGGCCGCAACTCGCCCCTGCTCCAATCCCCGCCGCGGCGCCCAGCCCCGACTCACGCTTGCGCAATCGCACCCGCAGCTCTTCCGCCGGCTCCCTTCACGCCCTCGCTTCCGTGCCGCCCGCCATCGCCGAGTCTTCCTCCGATGGAGAGACCTTTCCCCCGCCTCCTCCACAAGCGTATGTCTCGGTTCCGCACGCCGGCACCGATTCGGACGACGACGCCCTCGAGATCCACTCGCGCGCGACCGCAACGGGGCGCCAAGTACAGAACGCGAGCAGTGGCAGCGTGATTTCGCAGAGGCGGATACCAATCGAAGCGAGGGTGGCGAGGAGGGGCGCGTCAGGCTCGCAGGCTGATGGAGCGACACCAGCACCTGTGCGTTTCCCTTCCCGTCTCTTTCTCTAGTCTCGGCTGACTTACCCGCCCGCAGTCTACCGCAACACCTGCTCGGCCCTCCTCGTCCTCCGCTCCCTCTTCGTCCGGCCGATCCCGCATTTATACCCCACTCCTCGTCTTCCTCAACTTTCTCTCGATGATCCCCGGTCTCATCGGCTTTTTCTACTCTGCCGCGCGCTTCTACAGCACGAGACACCTCGTCTGGGCGTCCTCGACGTGGGACGCGCGCGGCGCTCATGGCGGCGAGGCGATCCTCGAGGCGCGGTCCACGCGCCTCGACTGGTTCATCAGCGGGTGCTGGGCGCTCGCAACCGCGTACTTCACGCTTTCCCTCGCACGCGGGCTCTTGCGGAGGTGGCTCGTCTACTACTCGACAGGACCAACCATCATCCGCGTCGTCAGCCTGCAGGCCATCTGCTGGCCCCTCACGCTCATGACGCATCGCTTCCTCTCGTTCGACCAGCCTGTCGCCGCGTGGGTCGTCTGTGCCACGACCGCGGCCTTCTCCGTGCGCTACTCCTTCGCCCGCCCTCTTCTCCCGCTCTCGCTCATCCTCTCGATGCACCCGCGCAGAACGTCATCCAAACCTGGGTCACCTCCAACATCGTCGAGCGCAAGGACCGCCGCAGCCAGCAGCGATGGCGCTTCCTTTCCGCGGCGATCACGACGGTCCTCGGGCCGGGCGTCCGCACGGACAAGTACCGCAAGGGCGAGCGCGTCCTCTCGTGGCGGCGCGTCCTCTGGGGGACAGTCCTCCCGTTCGCGCTCCTCGGATGGGGCACGATGGGCGCGCTCCTATGGCAGCAATTCGTCGCGCGGTACCGCGGCGGCGGGGGCGTTGTCGCGCTCGCGCCGTCGTCTCACGCTCACACCCTCGCGCCCGCGGCCTCGGGAGCGACGTTGACGACGCTCCCGGACCTCGACCCCGCAGCCGGCGTGCGCATCCTCCTCCTCGTCACCTCGAGCTGGACGAACCGCTCCGCCGTGAACCGGCACACCTTCCGCGAGACATCGGTGCGGCTCTTCCCGCGCGCGTCCTCCTCCTCGCACGAAGTGAGCATCGCGTACCGCTTTCTCCTCGGGCGCGCGCCCTCGCCGCTCACGGCTGCGCGCGCCGGCCCGGGCATTGAGGCCGAGGCGGACGAGTGGGGGGACATGCTCCTCGTCGATGCGCCGGACGGGTACGACCAGCTCAGCAGGAAGGTGTACGAGGGGTGGCGGTGGGCTGCCGGGGTTGAGGCGGACTATGTTCTAAAGACGGACGACGATATTCTCCTGAGGATGGACGTGCTGGCGAAGGAGCTCGTACAGCTCGGGAGGAGGAGAGAGTACTGGCGTGGTTTCGCGTACTGGTGCGTCTCTCGCTCTCTTTCGCTCAAGAGGGAAAGAAGTATTGAAGCGATCTACCGCAGGGACATCCCAGCGATCAAAGATGCGTCGAATAAGAACGCCGACTTCGCGTACGAGCTCTCGCCCTTCCCTCCGTACACGGCCGGCGCGCTGCACATCCTCTCGCACGACCTTGTCCGGCTCGTCGCGCCGCCGCACGCCTCGCGCCTCTTCACCAAGAACGAGGACCAGAACCTCGGCCTGTGGCTCTTCCCCTCGGGCGTTCGCCCGATCCACGACCACCGCATCCAGCAGGCGCAGGTCTGCGAAGACGACATGCTCGCCAAGCACTTTGGCTCGCAGTACAGCGAGCCGACGGGTGCCGGCGCGCGCGAGATGTACGCCAACATCGTCGCGGGGAGAAGGCCGTGCGAAGGGCTCCTCCAGCGCTGGTGCGGCGTGTGCTACCCTTCGTGCCGGCGGCGCGAGAACCACTGGCGCCAGTGGGGCTACGCGTGCGACGAGCTCCGCGGCGCGACACTCGCCTCGCGGGCCTCGGGGGCGTCCCCCTCCGCTGCGCTCGACGCGCCCGTCAAGGTCCCGCCTGACGAGCGCATCATCGGCAGCGCGGACGACCCATGGGTTCTCCCCGGGCTCCTCTCGCGGCACGCGAGCACCCTCAGCGGGACCGACGACTGGCACCTCCTCCACCTCGTGTGCTGGACGACTGCGCCCGAGACGTTCCAGGAGCGGCACTACGCCGCGCTGGAGAGCATCTGGGCGCACGAGCCCCGCGCGGTGCTCCTCGTCTTCAGCACGACGCTTCCGCTCGACTTCCTCGACGCGTACAGGGGGCATGGGTACGCCGTGCATGTCGTGCGCGTGGGCAAGGACGAGCTCCTCGAGAGGGAGTGGTACCTCGGCGCGAAGAGCAGGGAATGGATTGAGGCGTGGGACAAGTGGGCTGCGGGTCCGAGCTTGTGCGTGTGGCTTCTTGTCACTTACGGAGACGAGGCTGACGAGCGCGAGCGAGCAGCTTCTCCCACCTCACCGACTACCTGCGCTACCTCTTCCTCTTCAAGTTCGGCGGGACTTGTAGGCTTTTTCTCCTCCTCCGCGGAAAAAGGCCTCTCGCTCATGCGCTACGCCCGCAGATCTCGATATGGACGCGCCATGGATCCGCTCGCCGCCCGACGCCAAGGTCGAGTTTATCGGCGCCGACTACTCGACACTCGCGAGCGACGTCGACTGGACGCTCGATGAGACGGGTATGTACCTCGCGCCTGGCGTGATGCGGTTCCGGCGCGGCTGGGCACTCTTCCGCGATATCAGCGAGGCGGCTTTCTCGCCAACGTATTCACCCGAATGCTTCAACTGCGTTGGGCCGCGCGCAATCACCTTTGCCGTCCGTGCGCGGCGGTACCAGCTCGAGCTGCACGGCCTCACGATCGTCCCGCCCCACGTGCTCTACCCGCGCAATTGGCTGGCCGCGCACGAGCTCGTCCGCGCGCTGCCGCCCGGCGAGGCTGCGGAACAGCTCGGGCGCATGGCGGACGAGTCGTGGTCGATCCACCTCTTTGGCAAGATGACGAACCACCTGCGGATCCAGCCTCGCTCGATCGTCGCTGAGGCGTTTGCCCGCTTCTCGCTCGGCATTCCCCGCCCGACAGGCCCGCTCTCCTCGGCCGACATCGACGACATTGTCCCCCGCCCGCTCCCCGCGGAGCAGACCGTGCTCGCCCTCCGCCACCCAGAGCGGTACGTCTACCGTGCGCGGACTGCGCTCGCCCAGCGCGAGGAACCGCACCTCGACCTCCGCGGGTCGCTCGACGGCCACTTTGACGGGCTCGATCTCCTCTCCCTCCGGGGAGCGCTCGCGTCGGGCGAGCGAGCCGCGCGCGCCGACGTGCGTGTCTGGACGACGAACGGCGGGCGCGTCGCGCACGCCTCGCCGGGGCAGCTGGGCGCGTGGACGGCGCGCGGCGAGGCAGAGGCTGCGGGCGGGAGCGACGTCCGCGTTGTGCTCGAGGGGGCCAGGTTGCGCGATTTGAACGCGCTGCTCAGGGCGGTGGTGTACGTCCCGCCAGTGAGGGAGGTCGAACGCAGGTGGGAGGACGAACTGAGGATCGAGGTTGTGTGGGGCGGGGAACGCGTAGAGGGGGTGGTGAGGGTGGAGGTACCGGAGCCGCCGGAATAGTAAGAGGGGTAATGCATTGCATTAGGTTTGAAATCGAGGCGTAGAGAAGAGCGCAAGCGTGGGATGCGCCTCTCTTCCTTCTGAGTTGTTCTGAGCTCGTTCGTTACTGCCGAGTTTCAAGCTTCAGCTACAGCGGCGCGTCTTCCGCAGCTCTATGCTGAGCAAGAAGGCGAAAGGCACCACCTGTGTGAATGACCTTCGCAAGTTGCAAAGGCTGTTGGCCCGTCTGCACCCTTCGCCCTGCGCTCGCTCGTCAGGAAGCATGCAGATCCGAGCAGACCAGCGTTCGTCAGACTTGCGCAAGTCCCGCGACTCGGGTCCCAGGGTCGGTCGACAAGGCGATGACGGCATGCGGTCGACCCGGCCAGCGCCAAGTCGCGCCTTTCCCTCACTCTCCCCGCTCACTGCCTCGCTTTTCCCGCACGAAGACCCCACCAGCACACTCCAGCAACCATGTCCGACTACCGCAAGGACCCCCAGCGCCGTGCGTCCTGTCTCCCGCTTTCGCCCACCTCGTCACGTCGGCCCGACCCTTTCACGCGACCTTGCGATCCTTCGTCGACGGGGCGCCTTTGAAGCAGGTGCTGTCTGCACATGAAAGAAGAGCTGACACACAAGTCGCGCCCGCAGTCGACGAGGAGTCGTCCACCGTCCGGGACCCGATCGGCTCGCAGCACGGCGCGATCGTCAACCAGAACGAGGACTTCTTCCGCAACCCGCCCAACAACCTCGGGCTCGACCGTGCGGCGGACCAGGACCGTGCTTCGGACCTCGTTGGCGCCCGCGGAACCGAGGTGCGCTCCCACACTCGCCCGTCTCGTCTTTCTCGCCGACACGCGGGCTGACGAGCGAGGATGCACGCAGCCGATCGCCGACCCGCCGTCCGAGGAGGAGCTTCGCCGTGTTCAGGAGCTCGCGGACCGCCTCAACAAGTAGGCGCTCGGCCGCACGAGAAGCCACGTGTAGCATAGCATCCCGCATTGACGCAACGCAAGAAGTTCTGCAGTACCTTTGTGTTCTTGTCGTTCGTGCTGTCGTCGTTCAAGTTGTCGAGACCTTGACAGCCGTAAAGAAGCTGGCGAATGCCGCGGGTCGCGCTCTCGGGATCAAGGCGGAGGATGTGCCGTCTAGTCAAGTGGCCATCGGTTCGGTTGGTACACCGCGTATAGAGGTGGAACCGTGCGCTTGGATATGGCTGTTTCCTTCAAAGGGGCGCATGCTGGAACAACGACGTCCGTCGGTCGTCTCGCGTGACCGTGACCTCGACGAACGTCTCTCGCTCGCTCCTTCGCCGCACTCTTCCCGCTCGAAGCAGCAGCAGACCACCTCGTAGCAAACCCAGCATGCACCCGCACGACCACATCGCCGCCCCCAAGGCCGGCTCGCGCCCCTCGACCCCCGGAGGCCACCGCCTCTCGCGCCCGGGCACCCCGTCGCGCGGCTCCCGCCCAGGCACTCCGAGCAGGCTCCAGGCGTGCGCTCCTTCCCCTGGCAGCATGCACCGCCCGCGCTGACCCGTCGCACCGTCGCTGCCATCGCCCCCCTCCCCCTCTTTTTCCCCGCACCCTCCCGCCCCCACATGCCCCGTCCCGACGCCAAACGCCGCATACAGCGACCCGTCCGCCCAATGGATGAAGAAGGGCGGGATGCCCAACAACCGCGAGCTCGACGACCCGCGCACCCAGGACAGGGCCTCCGACCTCCTCGGCGTTAGCGGCACCGAGCCCGTCCGTCGCCCCTCGTCTCAACCCCCTCAACCGCTCCCCGCGCTCTTACCCCGTCCGCGCGCACCCTGATGATTCCAGGCTGATGTTTCCACCACTCGGACACGCAGGTCAAGGACGGCCCTTCGCCCGAGGAGGTGCAGAAGGCGCGCGCGCTTGCCGAGCTCATGGAGAAGAAGAAGCGCCAGTGAGCGCCCTCACCGCGCGCGACAAGTGCGTACCCAGCGCGACCCGCCCAGCCTGAGCATCTCGAGCCTGCAAAGAAGTACAGCGTGCACCAGCAGCAGCTCCCGCAGAGCGGATGCGGGACTGGGCGACGCGGCGCCATCGCCGCCTCAAACGCACGTTCCGCTGACGAGGGCTCTCGCTTCTCCCGCTTCTTGCGCTGGATTGGCCCGCTCCGATGCAGCTCTTGGCACCTTTCGGGCTGCCTGCTTGCCGGTCGTTTTTCTGCGAGGCGTCCTCATTTCCGCCCGCCCCGCCGCTCCTGATCCCCTTCATCCCCGACCTGCAATCGGCGCTAACCACCTCGTCTCCGCGCGGAGAAGGCTCTTCATCCGCTCAAACGTGCGGTCTCTAGCCCGTAAAGCTCCCGCTTGTCCGAACGTGCGCATCCGCCGCAAGTCGGCCGGGCGGTGCTCGGATCCGCCGACCCGCGAGTCCCGCTGAACTGGTCGCTCTCCTGGCTCCCTGCTTTACTTCACTCTTTCCTCCATCTACGGTAGTCTTCGCCATGCTTCGCACCGCTCTGCTCGCAGCCTCGGCAGCGTCGCTCGTTGTTGCCGACCCGTCGCCCAACCTCCTCAACGTTGTCGAAGGCATCTTTGACAAGATCCAGGACAAGGCGCAGCAGCTTGCCGGCCTCAAAGCCTGCCCGGCACCATTCCTCCTTCCCGCCAGCTGCTCGAACGGCGTGTCTCCGAGCTACAAGGGGCTGAACGTGCGTTACCTTTCCCGGTCTTTTCACCCGCACCTGTTGCACAAAACCTACGAATGTCTCCCTCACCGCTTTGCTAACGTCGCTGGACCATCTCGCCCGAACAGGAATGCTGCACCAATGTTCCCGGCGGCCTGCAGCTCCTCACGCAGTTCTGGAACGCCCAGCCCGACATCGGCCCGAACAACTCGTGGACGATCCACGGCTTGTGGCCGGACAACTGCGACGGGACGTACGAGCAGTACTGTGATTCGAGCCGCGAGTATTCCAACATCCGCGAGATCCTGACGGACAAGGGCGAGACCAAGATGCTCGAATTCATGAACACGTACTGGAAGAGCAACACGAATGACGACGAGTCGCTGTGGTCGCACGAGTGGGACAAGGTGCGTATCGTCAAGCCAGCATCGGACGGAAGGCTGCGAGGCTGACTTGCCCTTTCCCCCCGCTCACAGCACGGCAAGCTTCCGGCCTCTCTCCGGCTGTCCTGCTTCTGACTGACGCATTGGAGGCGCAGGCACATGCATCTCGACTCTGAACGAGACCTGCTACGGCCGGTCGTACAAGAAGTGTGCGTCCCTCGTGCTGCTCCATCCTCTTGCGGCCCGACTCACGCCAGTGCACAGACGACGACGTCGTCGACTACTTTGAGCGCACGCACGATCTCTTCCAGACGCTTCCAACGTACGATTGGCTCGCTGCAGAGGGTATCGTGCCGTCGCGCACGGCCACCTACACGATGGACCAGCTCCAGGCGGCGATCAAGAAGCACTACGGCTACGAGGTCTACTTTGGGTGCACGAACTCGGGCGAGCTCGACGAGGTGTGGTACTACTATGTGACGAAGGGCCCCGTTGCGGGCGGGAAGTACATCCCGACGCAGGTCGTCGGGTCCAAGGGGTCGTGCCCGGCGTGCGTCTCTTTTCCCCCTCCCGGCAAAAACCGTATCCTCTGCAGAAGCGAGAAATGACTTTGATTGCATGATGCAGCACCGGCATCAAGTACATCCCCAAGGACGGCGCCTCGTCGGGCGGCAGCGACGCCCCCTCCGGCAACTACACCTCGGCGTTCCTCAACGGTGCGCACGCCCTTCCCTCCCCGCCTACTCGGCTTGCGTCGACGTATTCCGCGCCCCTGTCGCATGACCGAGGCTGACCTCTCTCGCTTTTCGCGCTTTTCTCACCTTTCCTCTGTCGACCTTCCCAAACCGCCTCTCTACCCTCTCTCGTTCTTCCACCCGCAGTTGAGTACAACTCGGCCCGGGATGGCTGCCTCATCTCCTCGGGCAAGTGGTACACGTGCGCCATTCGGTCCCGCCCTCCCTCTATGCCGCTCGCTGACCCTATTGCGCTCCCAGCACCGGCACCTGCGCGACCTACCGCCTGTACGGCGACGTTTCGACCGGCTTCACGATGACCTCCTCCAAGGGCGCCTGCACCGTCTCTGCGGGCGCGCAACTCTCATGCGCAGCGGGCAACGCGGCCTCGACGTTCACGCTTGTGCGCGCGCCCCTTCCCCTCTCCCCCACCCCGCAAGCTGACGAGGATCGCGGGCACCGGCAGGACTCGGACAACTACTTGTCGTACGAGGGGTCGTCCGACTTTTTCGCGAGCGTCGTCGCAGAGGGCCAGACTCAGGCCGACGTGTTCACTAGCTCGGCGGAGGCGAGCGTGCCGATCAAGGTGCGCTACGGCGCGCCGCAGTAGACGCGCGCGAGGCGGCCGCACCGTGGGAAGTGTAGCGTGTGGACGGGGAGGGCGCGGCGAGCGCACAAAAAGGTACAGGGGATGTACGGAGTCTCACTTCTTGTTTTCGTGTTCGTACTCCTTCTTTCTTCTTTCACCGAAATGTACGGCACCGCCCCGGGACTATCGCTCTGTTCAGCACGCGAGCGAGACACGAGCAGGAAAGCCGAGGCGTGGAAGGCACCTCGCTTGTGAGCCCGCTTTCGACTCTTCCTCCTAAACTCAGGCGCCAAGACAGACTTAGAAACCGCAGCGCACAGCGATATCAATAGATCTCTCAAACGACAACAGAAGGAGGTGGATGCGTTAGGGGACAGAACCGATACAGAGGGAGAGGAGGCGGGGAAGGAAGGATGACGACGAAGGCAGGTGTCCCTGGCCCACCGCCCATATGCGCGTCGAATGCCGAAGGCGCAACTCAGCAGCTTCAACGCGACGCCTCGGCCGCGCAGCGCAGCGCCGCCACGTTGAGCAGCGCGAAGCGGGGCGCGCCGTATCCGTCCTCCGCCGCGTCAAGCAACTCGTGCGCGGAGAGGCGCGGGCGGCGCGACGTGCAGCCGGGCACTGGAGCAAAGCGGACACGGCGTGGCGCGGCGAGGAGTGCGGAGGTGCAGTCCTTCGCGAGGGGGGACGGCGCGCGCGGCGAAGGGCGCGCCGTGATGTGCAGGTTTGACGGAGGGCACGAGGACGGGGTCGACAAGGGGAGAACGCCGGTCAGGTAAGCGTCCATGAGACGGCAGATGCGGCGGTGCGCGCGGAGCTCCCGCGCTAAGTCGAACGAGCGCTTGTGGCGCGGGAGGCGGTGCTGGAGGTCCTCGAGCTCGCGCTCGCGCTGCTCCTCCTGCTGAACGAGCTTGACGCCGTGGTCGTATGCCGTGCGCTCGGCTACAGGAGTGTCGAGATGTGCCGCATGCTTTTGCAGCCACTGGCGGACGGCGACCATCTTGCGGCGGCCGGAGCGCGTGAGGCCCTCGACGAGCGGAAGCGGCATTGCGATGGTGTCCGCAGTCCAGTCCCACTCGGAGAAGGGCGTGAGCGGGCACTCGGGGAGCGGGCGGGCCCGGAGGCCGGTCGAGCGGGAGAGGTGGTCGTGCGCGGAGGAGGCGGTAGAGGGGGTGAATTGGACGGCCTTGCGCAGCGTGACGATCGCAACAGATGCTTCAAACATGCCCGTGGGGACTGGTGCAAGGATGGGCGGAATCACATCGGCGGGCCTGACGGCGAGGGCGGCGGGGATGGGCGGCGGGGTCGGTCTGGGGAACGAGCCGCCAACGCGGCGAGTGGTGGTGCGCGAGGCGGGGTGGCCGTTACCAAGGATGTCACTGGGGTAGAGCGGCGCCGAGCGGGGCGGGCGGGGTGCGAGCGGCGGAATTTGTGCGGGTAGGGAGGGCTGCGGGCGGAGAGGCGAGGGTGTGTCAGCACGGGGTGTGCGGGGCGAAGAGGCGAGAGGGAGGCGCGCGCACCTTGGCCGGCGGTGCAGCAGAGCGAGAGAGAGCGCCGCCGATCGAGGCAGAGACAAACGAGGCGCAGCGCGAGGCGGACGACGCGGCGAGGGAGAACATCGCGGCGGTGGAAGGAGGCGGGTGGAGATAACGGGCGTAGAGATCGAGCGAGTGCACAAGGAGACGAGTGTCACGCAGCAAGAGAGAAGCGCGGGGCTGAAGTGAAGAGAAGGAGGGAGAGAGGGGACAGCAGCGAGCGGCGCCTTTTCACGACGGCGGAGATGGCGGGTTGCTCCGCTCATCACGGTGGCGCCCTCCATCGTAGGGTGTGATGGAGCGTGAGCGCAGTGCCTAGGAAAGGTTCAAGTTGATCGACATCGCTTCAGCTCCTCCGGTACGGCGTGGGTAGAGGGAGAGCCGTCCTTTCGCGTCTCTCACCTCGAGGGGGCTGGTCGTCGTGTGATGAAGCCCGTGACGCATTCCGCGGGGCGGCTGAGTGCATCAAAGGGTGCGAATGGTCGTCAAAGGCGAATCGGCGAAAGGAGGAGGTCCAGCGGATTCACAAGCGGCCAGGCGATGCTCGCGTACTTCTCGATGAGGTGGGTGTCCTCTCAGGGTCGTACACACTGCTTCGATGTACGAAGAACGAGCTCGACGATCAGCTACACACTCTTCCCTCGCCCTTCCTCCGCAGAGAGACCCGGGAGCGCCCTGCGCATCCGCTCAAACCCGCCCAGCTAGTGCTCGCCCAGCCGGGCACTCTGCATGAATCCTTCCTGTTGCTGTCTGTCGCGTCGAGCAGTCGAGGGAGTAGGTTGTAGGAAAGGCGGAGTGGGAACGGGAGGGGTCGCGTCGGATGGCGGAGGCGTTGGGGCGCGTCGTGCATGCCAGCGGGTGACTGATCGAAAAGTGACGCCAATGAATGATAGGTGGTGTTCCCTGAGCAAGGCGGCCGGCTGCGCGTGCTGCCTTTGCAGCTGCTGCAGGCGGAAGAGGGTCGAACTGATGAAGCGGACGGGGTTGGGGGTTGAGCGAGGCAGTAGGCGGGTTGGGGGCGTCGCAGGCGTAGCGGCGCGTCCGACAGGGTAGCAATGAGAGACTCTTCGCTTTTGCACTCCTCTGCGATTAGCAGGACGAGCGAGAGCGCGCAGGATAGTAGCGGGTGGACGTAAAGGGCGCGCTGCGCGGGCGAGCGAGGTTGGCTCCGCTAGCCTCGTTGATTCGCGCCCAACGCACGGGTAGATTCAAAGACGTGCACATGGAGCAAGAGGAGCCGGTCGAGCACAAGCGGCTGAGCAAAGCCGCTTCCTGCACCTTCTGCTCCTCCCGCCCGCTACTCGACAAGCTGCTCCGGCCTCTTGTCGGTACACATCCGAAGCGTTCGGGTTGCCCGCCGGGTGCCGATGGACAACAATCATTGGGAGCATAGTGCCAGACCCTGAAAGCCGCAGACGCGCAATTCTACCGGTCATTGCCCTCGGCCGGTCCTTCATTGTAGCAGCAACCCCTTTTTTCGCCCCTCCATACGCTTAGACTGCCTGCAGCACTCGTACTCCATTGGAGCGTACATCCCACGGGCTGATAGTCCGCCCGCGCCCCTGCCGTTCGCAGGAATAGTCGAGGAATCGACCTGGAAGCGCTCATCGCTGCGAACGGGCGGATAGACGAGAAGCGCGAGTGGTGGCACGGGTTCGTGTGTGAGTGTTTGAGACAACGTCAAGATACAAGCTTGACAAGCTGGAAGCGCAAGCAAGCGTTGTCGACGAAGAGCGTGCGAGCGGGATGAGGGAGAGAAGGGGAGGGGTGGGAGAGCGAAGGTCAACCTCAACATCAACAGCCTGAGCCACTTGCAGCGGACAGTAGTCAAGTGCATGGGCTTTAAGTATGCGTAGGAGTGAACCACCGGGAAAGAAGAAGGCGAGGAAGGTCCCGCTTGCCAACTCTCCCTTGCGAAGGTCGCGCGACGGCCGACGACGTGTAAGGACGAATTGCGATACAGATGAGAGTACTCCATAGTGCAACGACAGTAGGAAACGATAGAGGGACTCGTGCAGCGTAGACGCACCGCGTCCTCCTGCCGTCCGATCACACTCGCTTCTCCGCTATGAACCGGCTCCTACCCTCCCCTCCCCTCATCCGCCGCGTGAGGGTGTCTACTCGAAGCCAACTTCCCGCCGGAACGCCTCCCACCCTTCCTTTGCCCGCTGCGCCAGCTCTCGCGGGATGCGCGGGTCGGGGTCGCTCATCGCGCTGCTGAACAACTCGAAGCTGAGACCCCTCCTTCTGGTCAGCTCCTGACTCTGCGAAAAGAGGACGGAAGAGAGAAGGACGTACCTGACATACCCCTCCCACCCGCCGCCGACCTCCAAAAACGCCTTCGCGCAATCCCACACCGGCAAGTACCCTCCGCGCGCCTCTTCCCCGGGGAAGAGCCTGCACGCCCTGCTCCAGCTCATACGCGGGTCCTGCCCGTCCACATGAAGTACGCTCACCTCCCGCCCTTCCTTCGCTGCGTCGGCAGCGGAGGTGCCGAGCGGGAGGAGCGGCGGGGTGGGACGCAGGGCGTCCGCCAACTGCAGGTAGAAGACCTTCTCCCGCGGGAGCGAGGACAGCTCGGCCAGCGAGGCACGAAGGCGGGAGTGCGCGTCCGGCCGCTCGCCTGTAGGAGCGGTAGGGTCTGCGAACTCGAGCCCGGCGATGTGGAATGAATCGAGGACGAGGCCGACTGCACGGGTGGCGAGAAGCGTGAGCGCGCACGTCGAAGAGAGCGGAAGAAGGGGGAGAACGCACAATTTGGCCGGTCTACGAGCTGCACGATCCGCCAGACGTCTTGCCAGCGCGGAGAAAAGTTGCTCCAGCAGAGAGCTTCGTATGCGAAGCGGAGGGGGCGGGGGCGGGAGGCACCGAGATCCTGCAGTTGCGGGTAGAGGTGAACAAGAGCTTGCGCGGGAAGAGTATGCGGCCCTAGCTACATAAGCCAATGAGTCCGACAAGGATTTGCAGGGGGGAAGACAGTGCAGAGAGGGAGGACGCACTGCCAGCTCGCGCAGATCCGCGACGACCTTGTCTTCGTCGCCCGTCACGCCGTCGTCGCGCCGAAAGGTGGCGGGAAGCTGCATCATGTCGCACCCGAGTATGTCGCAAAGCTGCTCATGGCCGCCGTCAGCCCTCCCCGCTGGGACTCGAAAATCGGCGGCGCACCTCCATGCGGAACACGGCGTCGTCCCTCCTCTCGGCATGCTCCTTCTCGTCGATGATCCCGTCGTAATTCATCAGCGGCTGAAGGACAAACATATCCAGCTTGAGCTCGTCGGCGAGGCGCCTGGTTTCGTGCGCGGCGGCCCGGAGTTGGTCGTGCCGAGAGAGGATGGAGTCGAAGGACGACGAGGCGAAAGCTTCGAGGCAGGGGTAAAAGACCTGCGGGTGTACGCGTGAGTGCGAAATGGACCAAGCTGCACGGGGCAGCCCACCTCTATAGCCTTGAACCCGGCTTCAGCAGCGGCGCGGAGCTTGGCGGGCATGTCGTGTCCAGCTGCGCCATAGCCGAGGGACATGGTTGGGAGTGCTGAGATGAGTCTGGGCATGGCAGCGGGCGAGCGGATGACGAGCAGGAGGACAAGGAGCGACGAGAGCGGCGAGCCGGCGCCGGCGGAAGTGGGGAACGAGCCGGAGAAAGTTCAGCGCAGCAGAGAGCGCGAGGCGGGCGCCGATACGATGAGATGCCGAGTCCAGCGTTGAGCAAGCCAGCAGGAACAGTCTGCAGCCACGCGAGAGAAAGCGGAGGGCAACTCTCGAGGCGAGCACCGCCCACGGACGAACAGCGGCGGCGCGGGTCGACCGCATCGCAGCTCGCCCCACTCTGGCCGAGGGACGCGCTCGAGCAGCTCACTACCAGCGCACGCGCTCAACGGAGCGTACCCACAGAAGCGCCCGTCTTTCCCGCGCGCGATTCGCTCTCGTGCTCGTCCACGACGCGTCTCGCTCGAGCGACCCCGCGCGCCAACTCGGCACGCAGCTCTCGCTGGAGCGTCATCGAGTGCGCGCCCGTCCCAGCACTAGCAACAGAACGAGCTCGGCTTTTAACGAGGCGGAACGAGCTGCGGGATCACGATGAACACGGTTCGTCCTTCGCTCCTCATCTCTCGGCGCGCAGCAACCGCGACCATCCACGCAGGCCAGGCTGACACTCGCGGACCACGAGCAGTTCGACTCGGACGACGAGGACATCTCGGTCTTCTCCCCCGGCCGCGAACCTCCGCCGCGTAGCAACCCCTACGGCCCCACCCCGTCCTCGTCCGCCGTCCCTCCCGCAGCCGCCCGCGACCCCTTTGCGAATGTCCACGGCACCTACGACCCGCAGGGACAGAGCCAGAATCCCGCGAGCTATGGCGGTGGGCAGGCAGCGAACCGGTTCGGGTCCGCCATGGACGTGAGCAAACAGCGGATGGGACGCTACGACGATGTGGACGACTACAACCCCTACTAGTGGGTCTTATTCGTCCCCTTCACCGCGCGCACCAGCTGACAAGCGTGAGCACCCGCAGCGACGACGACGACGACCTCGTCGCGTCCGGCCTCGGCGGGTCCGATACCTCGCTCCCGTCGTACGGCCGCGCGGGCAAGTCCTTCACCGGCTCGATGCCGCTCACGGCGGACGCGCAGGCACCAGCGGGGCACGGACAAGGACAGCTGGGCGAGGCGGGCCCGCCGCGCAACATGCTCGACGACGACGACGAGCTCCTCCAGGCCAAGGCCCGGATCGCGGCGCGCCAGGCAAAGGAGCAGCGCAAGCTCGAGGCGCGCGGGACGGTGAAGCAGGTGTGGAAGAGCGTGAAAAGGAGAATCATGGGCGGGCCAAGGGTCTACGAGGGAGAGCGCGTCGTCCACCTTAACAACCCAACGATGAACGCGCCGCAGCGGTGGCCGGGCAACTCGGTTTCGACTAGCAAGTACAACCTGGTCACCTTCCTCCCCAAGTTCTTCGTCGGTGCGTCCTCTCTCGCTCGTCTCGCGGGACGACTAGGCTGACACGAACGAGCCGGCCGCACAGAGCAATTCTCGAAATACGCCAACGTCTTCTTCCTCTTCACGGCGTGCATCCAGCAGATCCCTAATGTCTCGCCGACGAATCGCTACACCACCATCCTCCCGCTCGGGATCGTCCTCATTGTCGCCGCTCTCAAGGAGATCAAGGAGGATATTGTGCGTCGAGCAATGCGCTTCTGCTGTTGGGCTTTGTCACTGATGATTGGGCTCCCCTGCGCTGGGGCATCTGGACCTCGCGCAGAAACGGCATCAATCTGATGCGGATCTCAATGCGCGGAAAACCAAGGTCCTGGAGGGGACGACTTTCGTCGACAAGCCGTGGCGGAGCGTCCAGGTCGGCGACATAGTCCGCCTTGAATCGAACGACTCGTTCCCGGCCGACCTCGTCCTGCTCAGCTCGAGCGAGCCCGAGGGGCTGTGTTACATCGAGACGAGCAACCTCGACGGGTGCGTTCGCGCTCTACCCCTCATGCGGGCGATGCTGATGTGGGACGCATGCAAAGTGAGACGAACCTCAAGATCAAGCAAGCGCACACCGCGACTGCTTCGCTCGATTCGCCGCTCGCGCTCTCGCAGCTCGCAGGGCAGTTGCGCTCCGAGCAGCCCAACAACTCGCTCTACACGTTTGAGGCGACCCTTTCAATGGGGCAGGCGGGGCACGCCGCCAGTTCGAGCGAGACGCCCCTCGGCCCGGACCAGATGCTCCTCCGCGGCGCGCAGCTAAGGAACACGGCGTGGCTGTACGGGTTGGTGGTGTTTACGGGGCATGAGACGAAACTCATGCGGAACGCGACGTGCGTGATGCTCATCTTCCTCGCCCGGTCCACGTCCGGTGCTCACCCCTCCTGCACGGCCGCAGCGCCGCGCCCATCAAGCGCACCGCGATGGAGCGCATGGTCAACGTCCAGATCCTGTTCCTCCTCGGCATCCTCCTCGCGCTCTCGCTCGCATGCGCCATCGGCAGCACCGTCAGGACGCACGTCTACGGCGACGACATGTGGTACCTCCTCCTCGACGACGGCGGCGAGAGCAGCCCCGTCAGCGCGAGCAAGTTCGTCAAAGACGTGCTCACGTTCATCCTGACGCTAAACAACCTCATCCCTATCTCGTATGTTCCTCTCGCTTGGCGTCCCTGAACGTGAGGGAGCTAACGGAGCGCGGTCGCAGGCTCATCGTCACCATGGAGGTCGTCAAGTTCCAGCAGGCGGCGTTCATCAACTCGGACCTCGGTGCGCTTCCTCTCCCTATCCAGCTTCATGAATTCTCGCTGACGCTCCGCGCGCCGCAGACATGTACTACGCGCCGACGGACACGCCCGCGCTATGCCGGACGTCGTCGCTTGTCGAAGAGCTCGGCCAGATCGAGTACATCTTCAGCGACAAGACGGGCACGCTCACGTGCAACCAGATGGAATTCCGGCAGTGCTCCATCGGCGGGATCGCTTACGCCGACACCGTCGAGGAGGCCAAGCGCGGCGAGGTCTTCTCGTTTGCGCAGATGAGGGACAACGTCGTCAGCGGACACGAGACGAAGCAGGTCATCAAGGAGTTCTTGACGCTCCTCGCAACGTGCCACACCGTCATTCCCGAGCTGAAGGACGAGAAGATCACATACCAGGCTTCGTCGCCGGACGAGGCGGCACTCGTCCAGGGCGCAGACGTCCTCGGATACACTTTTACCGTCAGACCGATCTTCTGCCTGTCCTATACGCCAGGCTGACGCCCCTTGCGCCCGCAGACTCGCAAGCCCCAGTCCGTCTTTGTCACCGTCGAGGGCCGGCAGCGCGAGTACCAGATCCTCAACATCCTCGAGTTCAACTCGACGCGCAAGCGCATGTCGGCCGTCGTCCGCACGCCCGAGGGCAAGATCAAGCTCTATTGCAAGGGCGCCGATACGGTCATCTTTGAGAGGCTCGCGGCCGAGGGGCAGGCGTTCAGCGAGCAGACGAGCAATCACCTCGAGGTGCGTTCGTGTAAACTCTGCCTTCTCACTGTTGATGAAGCGCACTGACGGCGGACGAAACGCGCGGGCGAGCAGGAGTATGCGACGGAGGGCCTCCGCACGCTTTGCATCGCGATGCGCGACATCCCCGAGGACGAGTACCGCAAGTGGGCCGTCATCCACGCGAAAGCCGCCGCGACGATCAACGGGCGGTCCGATGCGCTGGACAAGGCTGCCGAGATTATCGAGCGCGACCTGTTCCTCCTTGGCGCGACGGCAATCGAGGACAAGCTCCAAGAGGGCGTGCCCGACACGATCTACACGCTCCAGCAGGCGGGGATCAAGGTCTGGGTGCTCACCGGTGACAGGCAGGAGACGGCCATCAACATCGGCTTGTCGTGCCGCCTCATCTCTGAATCGATGAGCTTGGTGCGTCGCGCGCTCGTTCCCGCTTCCACGCTCGCTCGGCGTGGCTGATGCTGCGGATAACCTTGACACGCAGGTCATCGTCAACGAGGACAATGCGCACGACACGAAGGACTTTCTCACGAAACGCCTCGAGGCGGTCAAGAACTCGCGCAACGCGGGCGATTTCGAGGAGCTCGCGCTCATCATCGGTGCGTCCGCTTTTCCTTTCGTCTGCTTCCCTGCGCTGACCCGTTGCACACACGCAGACGGCAAGAGCCTCTCGTTCGCGCTCGAGAAGGACCTCTCGAAGACGTTCCTTGAGCTGGCCGTCATGTGCAAGGCCGTCGTCTGCTGCCGCGTCTCGCCGCTGCAGAAGGCGCTCGTCGTCAAGCTCGTCAAGAAGAACCTCAAGGCCATCCTCCTCGCCATCGGCGACGGCGCCAACGACGTCTCGATGATCCAGGCCGCACACGTCGGCGTCGGCATCTCGGGCCACGAAGGGCTGCAAGCGGCGAGGTCCGCCGACGTCGCGATCAGCCAGTTCAGGTTCCTCAAGAAACTGCTGCTCGTGCATGGAACGTGGTCGTACCAGCGCCTGAGCAAGCTCATCCTCTACTCGTGCGACTCACTTCGTCCGCTGTCTCTGAACGCACATTCACCTCGTTGGCTCGTACGCAGATTCTACAAGAACATTGCGCTCTACATGACCGGCTTCTGGGTGCGCTCTTCGTCTCGCCTTTTCGTCCACTGCCCCCTCGCCGTCCCACTAACCCCACCCCTTCCGGATGCAGTTCGCCTTCCAGAACTCGTTCTCGGGCCAGGTGCTCGAGGAGGGCTGGACCCTCACCTTCTACAACGTCGTCTTCACGGTCCTCCCGCCTATCGTCCTCGGCGTGTTTGACCAGTTCGTCGGCGCGAGGATGCTCGACCGCTACCCCGAGCTGTACAAGCTCGGGCAGCAGAACAAGTTCGTGCGTCGTTTGTTACGCTCTCCGTCCGTGCGCGTAGCCGCTGACGACCCGTCCACTCGTAGTTCTCGGTGACGATCTTCTGGCAGTGGATCGTCAGCGCGCTTCTCCACTCGTTTGTGCGTCGTCTCCTCCCCGCCCATGCCACGATCGCTCACACCAGATGCACGCAGGTCATCTACGTCTGCACGGCGACGGTCTTCAAGGAGGGCCTCATCCTCGTTCAAGGCTGGATCAGCGGACAGTGGGTGTGGGGCACGACCCTCTACCTCACAGCGCTTGTAACCGTCCTCGGCAAGGCCGCTATCATCTCCGAGTGCGTCGATTCTCTACTCCTGCGCGGAGAATGCTCGCTAACGGTCGTATGCGCCCGCAGCATCTGGACCAAGTACACCCTCCTCGCGATTCCCGGCTCGTTCGCCTTCACGATGATTTTCCTCCCGCTCTACGCGTGGATTGCGCCTATGCTCGGCTTCTCGCTCGAGTACACCGACATCGTCAGCCGGCTGTGGACGAGCCTCATGTTCTGGCTCACGATGATCGGCATCCCCGTCCTCCTCCTCACGCGCGACTTTGCCTGGAAAAGCTACAAGCGCCTGTTCCGCCCCGAGCCGTACCACATCGTTCAGGAGATCCAGAAGTACAACCTGCCCGATTACCGCCCGCGAATGGAGCAGTTCCAGAAGGTGCGCTTTCTCCTCCTCAATCGCTTCGTCAATCTTGGCCAGGGCCGTCGTCTGACGCTTCCAGCTTGCCACAGGCCATCAAGAAAGTCCGCGCCGTGCAGCGATTGCGACGGAACCGCGGCTTCGCCTTCTCCCAGTGTGTCATTCTCCCTCCCCCTTCTCCCCTGGATGCATGAGCTTACCCTTCCTCACTCGCCTCGCAAGGACGGAGGAAGGGCAGGAGCACCTCATCCGTGCGTACGACACGTCGGTCACGCCCGGCGGGAAGCGACTGGAGATGCGATAGGGAGCGCGGAAGCAGGGGAGACGTTTCGGAGGGAGGGACAGGGACAGGGCCTCTTGTACTGTAGAAGCGCTTGCGAGCGTGTATGGACTTTGCTCTTGATTCGCGCACACCCTCGCTTGTGCGAAGGAGAGATGCGCGTGCGAGCGGGCATCCACACCTTCCGCAAGAAGCGCACGCGGGAGGCCTCGACTCCTGCCTCCCGCACTTCTGGAAGCGGGCGATCACAGCAAGCTCGTCTGCCCCGCCTTTGCCCTCGCTCGTGTTGGCTCCAGGTGCTGGACTCTTGCGTCTCACGCGCTCCCTGCTCCGGCTTGCTCTCGACGCCTCGTCCGGACGTTCCTGCTCCTTACGTTGCTCCGCTGCTCTCATCCCGACGCCTGCTGCTGGTCCTGCGGTGTTAGAGCTGCACAGCGCAGCGTAGGTCACCATGGCCTCGCTACTCCCGCCTACGCTCGACGCGCAGACGGTGCCCAACCTCATCGCGGCGCTCGACCGCGCGTTCTACCCGCCGCCCTCGGCAGGCTTTACGGCGCGGATGGGCGTGTTGTGGGCTTTGACGGGGCTGTGTGTCCTCTCCTCACCTCCGTCAAGCGGCCCACCCGATGAGCTGACGTTGTCCTCCCGCGCAGGTATGTCCTCCTTGCGTTCCACTACCTTTGGTTGCACTACGAGAGCAGTCCCGAACGCCCTCGCCGGCGCAGCCTGTGGCTCGCGCGCCTCGTCGATCGGCCTAGCGGGCGGTTCATCGTCCTCAAGTGCTTCGGTTCCCTCCCACCCTCTCCTCCTTTCCACACGCTGACCATTCCCCGCGCAGCCCTCGCCCAATCTGGACGCTCACGGTCGTTTTCTACGGCTTCTACGAACTTCTGTTCACAGGCAGCTTCTGGCGCGCGTACAAGCTCGGCCGGCCGCAGCACGCGTATATCGGGATCAGAAGCTTCAACGCCGTCGCGCTGTTTGTTGGCGGATGGGTGATCTCGTGGTCGGGTCTACAGGTTCGTCGCTCTACAAGTGTGCAGGTGATTACGGAACAGCTGACGTTCTGCGAGTGCAGGCGTTCCTCCTTGCCGTTGAGACGGAGCAGCCTTATCTTTCCGCAACCATGGCCAACGCCCTCTTCCTTGGTGGCGGTTCATTCCTCGTGCTCCTGCATATCGTACGTCCCTTCTTTTTAGGCCTTTCCGCAATGCATTTGCTTACCTTGCGGCACCTGTAGGCGCTTGCCATCGCAACCACCGTGCTCAGTAACCGCCTCTTCGATCGCTACATGGACCTGCGCCGGGCGCTAAGCGCCCTCCAGTCTTCGCTCAACGGCAGGGTGCCGACACTGCTAGACTTCCTGCCGGTGCAGGCACCGGGAGAGGCGTTTGCTGCCGCGGGAAGTGCTGCTCGAGCGTGCGTTCTCCTTCCTTCCCTTTTTAGTCATCCCGCTGAACGCCTAGACAAACAGGCCCAATGTCGCCCAGTGGGCGCTCACCACCCTCCTCCCACTCGCCATCATCGCCGTCGACCTCGGCGGGCTTGCCCTCGCCCGCAAGCTCCGCCACCAAATCGCCGAGAGCGTAGAGCTGCTCGCGCATGCCGATTCGGGCGCGAGCGGCCTCGCCGCCATCAGCGAGGAGCCTAGCGCCGGCGCTTTTGCCGTGCCGCTTCCGCTTATGGGAAGCGCGACATCCGGCGGCGGTGCGCAGGACGCGCGCAAGCCTTCGCTCACGCCGAGCGATGCGAGCGGCGGGGGGCGCGACAAACGCAAGCCGTCGTTAACGACGAGCGAGGTGCGGAACCTCGCGCTGCAGCGGCGACAGAGCGGCGGGAAAGCGGCCGCAAGGGCGCAGGCGAGAAAGGTGCTTGCACTGCAGAAGGCAGCGCGGGACTTGCAGGCGGTGTGTCGACTCTTTCCTTTTTTGTCAGCGAGGCTGACGGTCCTTCGTCGCGCAGGTCACCGGAAATATTGCCTTCATCGCGACGTGCCTGCTCGGACTCGCGATCTGGGTCGCCTACTGCGCCGGGACGGACAAGACGACGAATGGGCAGTGGAGCTAGTGCGTCCATATCTTTGCACATCTCAACTTCCGCTAATCCTCTCGCTCGCAGCACGGAAGGCACCGCCATGCCTGCCCAGTGGCTATACAGCGTTGCCGTCGCCTCCTCCCTCTCCTACCTGACGTACAACGCCCTTCTCAACGGCCGCCGCCGCCTCCTTGAGCACGACGAGGAGTCCGCCGCGACGGGCCCGCAGCCCGGCGACCCCGCGCGAAGAAGCCTCATCTGCAACTTTGCCGAGGCGGGCAGTGTGGAGCGGAGCGTGACGGTGCCGGAGGCGCTTGCAGAGGAGGACGAAGGACGAGCGATCGAGCTCGCCGAGATGGGCTTGCGGGCGAAGGATCCGCCGCCGGAGGAGGACGACGCCCTGTACCCACCACCGCCGCTGCCGCTGGACGGCCGGCGCTCGGCACGGAGCAAACGCAGTTGGGCATCGCTGCGCAGCAAGCCCCTTGCTGAGAGCAGTGGAGGCGCAGGAGGAGGAGGGAGGCGCCGGGGCTGGCTGCCGGGACGAGGGGCAGGCGGGTCCCGCCCTCCGAGCATGGGCGGGCCTGCCATCATGGTCACGGTCGAGACGGCGCAGGTGTGCGATGGGGACACGTGCGCGAGGTGGTATGGCGAGCAGGAGGAGGCGGAGCAGCAATGGGAGGGTGACGAGCGGGAGCGAGCTGAGCGGTAGCGAGTGTAGGCTTCGCCGACTCGTATGTTGTACTCCTCTTGTCGTAGCAACAGCATTTCAGTCCGGTGTCCTCTCCCGTTTTAGGTATGCGAAAGCGAGACCTGGTATTGTCACGCTGCGCTCGCAGCAGCAGCGGAAGTTTTTAGAGGCGAGAACGACCGGGGACGAGGGGGGAAAGGGATCGAAGGGGTATTAGGCGGGTCCTACATAAGGGAGTGTGGGTGCGGATATGCGATGCGACACGGGGTCCCTGTGCTAGAGAGAGGAATAAGGCAAAGACGGAGAGATGGTTCTACTCGGTAGTGCCGAAAAGGTGGAGCTCGCGATTCGCCATATCGAGGGCCTGAGAGCAGTTTTGCATCGCGTCAGCGCCGCTCGAGGGGGTACAAGAAGCGAAAGAATCGCCCAAACGCACCTTGCGCAGCTCGTCGACCTCGCTCTGGAAGCGGCCCTCGACCTCGGCGAGCTTGGCCTGATGCGCAGCGTGCAGCGCCTTGACGTCGATGTCCGTGACGGCACCGGGGGCCGGCCCGACGCTCGAGCGGCGGGCCTTCTGCTGCGCGTCGACGAGCTCCTGCTGGAGGCGCTGGCGGTCCTCCTTGAGCGCGTCGACCTTGTCCTGCTCCGCCTTGAGCGCATCGTCGTGCTCGCGCTTGCGCAGACGCAGCGAGTTGACGTGGTCCTCTTTGGCGCTCTCGAGCTCCTGCTGGTGCAGCTTGTTCATCGCTTCGAGCTGGTCCGCCACGTCCGCCTGCGTTACGTGCAGCGCATGCGTTGCGTCCGCGGCGGCTTGCAGCGCATCGGCCAGCTGCGCCTGCAGCTGGCTCACGTCCGCCCCGTGCCCCCGCGGCTGCGCCTCGACAGCGGCGGCGCGCTCCTCCGCCGCAGCGAGGGCCTTGCGCGCCTCGTCGAGCGCGTCCTCGCGGGCCTTGACGCCCTTCTCAAGCGTCTCAGCCGCCTCCCGCGCCTTGGCCAGGTCCGCCTCGGTCGCGGTAAGCTCGAGCTTGACGCTCCGAACCTCGTCGTAGCGCGCCTGCTGCGCCGTTGCACGCTCGCTTTCGCGCGCGAGGTGCATCGCCTCGACTTCGACAGCATGTGCGGTGCGCAGCTCGGCGATGGTGGCATCGGACGAGGCGCGTAGGGAAGCGAGCGCCTCCTGGTGCGAGGAAGAGGCAGAGGCGTGCGCCTCGTCCCGCGCGACGGTGAGCGCGGAGACATGCTTCTCGGCAGCGGCCTGCGAGTGTGCGCGGGTCAGCGCTTCGGCAAGCCAGAGATTGCGGGGAACAACGCACCGCCAGTTCCGCCTTCAGCTCCTCGCGCTCCTTCTCCCACCCAGCGCGGACCTCCTCCGCCTCGCGCTGCGCCGTCGCAACTGCCTCGTCCCGCTCCTTGCGCAGCGCGTCGAGCTCGTTTATGCTCGCCGCGTTCGCCTGCACCGCGGCCAGGTCGGCCTTGACGCGCTCAAGCTCCTCCCGCGCAGAGGCGAGGTCCGCGCTCGTCGAGGCATGGTCGCCCTGCGCGGCGTCGAGCGCGGCGGAGTGCTCGCCCTTGACGGCGTCGAGCGCAGCGGCATGCTCGCGCTTCACAGCGTCGAGAGCGGCGGCGTGCTCCGCCTTGGTGGCCTCGAGCGCTTGAGCATGCTCCGCCCTGAGCGCCTCGACCTCCCCCACATCGGGGCGGTTGCCCGCGTCCTCCCTCGCGCGTTCCAGCTCCCCCCTGAGTTGGTCCACCTCCTCCCTCGCGCGCCGCGCCTCCTCCAGCTCACCCTGCACCTCGTCCAGCTGCGCCGCCTTCTCCTGCGCAGCGAACAGGTCCGCATCTAGCTGCGCGGCATGGTCCTCCGCGGCGGACAGCGCCGTGGCATGCTCCTGCTGCGCGGTCTCGAACGCCTTGGCGTGCGATGCCTGCGCGGCAGACAGGGCGGTGGCATGCGCCTCCTCGGCAGCTTCGCGCGCCGAGGCGTGTTCGGCGCGCAGGCGCGCGAGCTCCTCCTCGTGAGCGGCTTTTAGCCGCTCGAGCGCTTCCCCGCTAGCGGCGCCGTCCTGCGCAGCCGCGAGCTGCGCCTGCAGGGCAGCAAGGGCAGAGGCGTGCTCCTCGCCCGCGGCAGAGAGGGTCCGGTCGTGTTCCGCCGCGAGGGACGAGAGGGCGCGGTCGTGCTCTGCGCGCAGGGCGGCGAGCGCGCGGTCCGACTCTTCGGCGGCGCTTGCGGCGGACTGCTCGAGCTGGGCGATGCGGGACTCGTGCGCTTCCCTGCGGAGGTCGCGGTCGGGATGAGTCAGCGCAGCAGGAGAGAGGGGGGGGGGAGGAAGGGGGGGAAGCGAGGGGAGGGAAGTTGCAGACACACTGTTCTTCCTCCGCAGCCTTCTTGAGCTGGTCCACCTCGGCCTTGACCTTGTCGAGCTCCTGCTGCGCCGCAGCGAGCGCGTGCTCGGCCTGCTCCAGCTCCGCCTTGGCCTTCTCGAGCTCCTCCCGCGCAGCGTCGAGCTCGCGCTTCGCCTCGTCCGCCTCCTCGCGCGCGGCGGCAAGCTCCCCTTGCGCGTCGGCCAGCGCGCTCTCGAGAGCGGCGGTCCGCGCGTCGAGCTCGGCGCGGAGCTGCTGCGTCTGCGAGGCGTGCTCCGTGCGGAGCTGTTCCGTCTGCGACTCGTGCTCGGAGCGGAGGTTCTGCTCGAGCGAGGTATGCTGCGAGCGGAGGGCGTCGAGCTGGAGGGCGCGGAGAGACGGGCAGTGGGCGGAAGGCGGGGCAATCCATCAGGGAGGAGGGAGGTAGACGTGGTCAGCGCGAAGAGGAGAGGAGAGAAGGAGGAGGTGGAAGACGAAAGTCAGCCGGAGTCTGCGCAGCTCGTGGGACGGGTGGGACGGAGGAGGAGAGGCCCGCACCTCCTCCGCAAGCTTCCCCTTCTCTGCCTCGAGCGCGCCCTTTTCGCCCTCTGCGCCTTCAAGGCGCGCGAGCTCGGCCTTGAGGCGCTCAATCTGCGCCCGCGCGTTGCTCCTGGTCAGCCTCCTCCTCTTTGTCGTTCCGCGTAAGGGGGAGAGAGCGAAACGTGCCTCGCGCTCCAGCTCCTGCACTTTCTGCTCCTGTTCCCCCTTCTCGCCCTCTCCCGCCTTGTCACCGTCCGCGCCCTCCTTTGCGGCAGCGTCCACCGCGGCCTCGAGCTCGCCGACCCGCCCCTCGAGCCTCTGCACCTCCTTCTCCCGCTCGCCGAGCTGCTCGCGCAGCTCAGCAAGCTCCTTCTCCCGCGCCTCGCGGGCCTCCTTGGCCGCTGCCGCAGAGACCGGCACGGTCGGGCGCGTCAAAGTCGAGGCGCCGACAGGGCGGCGCGCTGGGGCCGACGGGACAGTACCGTTCACGGGCCGCGACACGGCCGCGGACGACGTTGCCGAGCGGACGCTCGCAGCGCTGCCCGGGCGCGCCGGAGCGGGCCGCGCGGCGGTCGTCGTCGTCGTCGTGCTCGCGCCGAGGGCGCGACGCACGCCGGTCGCAGAAGACGGCATGGGCTTGGCAGTGCTGACGATCCCGCTGCGCTCGCGCGCCGGCGCGGACGAGGTCGAGGATGCGAGCGAGGAGCGGAGGCGCGCGGATCCCGGCGCTGGCGCCGGGACGGTCGGGCGTGCGGGCGCCGTGGTGGTATTCGAGGGGCGACGCACTCCCGCGGTGGTCGTCGTCGTCGTCGTCGTCGTCGTCGCGGCCGAGGGGCGGGACGAGCCGAGCGGCCTGCGGATGCCGGCGGTGGCCGTCGCGGACGCAGAGGGAGCGGCGCCGGCAGAAGAGAGCGGCTTGCGCGCCGCGCCGGTGGTGGATGGACGCCCAGCGGCAGGTACCGTGCTCGTCGGTCCCGTCGTCGATGGCCGGGCGCGTGTGCTCAAGGAGGAGGCGAGCGGCTTCCTCAACCCAGGACCAGCGGCGGGGGCGGGCTTCTTCGCGGCAAGCGCGGCGACGGGAGCGGCTTCGACGTCGGGGACGGGTGGCGGAAGGGCGTCCTGTGCAGGAAGAGCTGATGCTGCTGCGAGGGAGGAGGGGGAGGTCAGGGTGCTCGAACCCCGCGCTTGATGTCGCGTGGGAGCAGACGGGGGAGACGCACGCTGCTCGTGCTCGACAGGCACCCGGACGAGGTCAGTCTCGGCAGCGGGCACGTTGTCCTGGAGCGGCTGTGGCGCTGAGGGAGACTCGGCAGCGGGCAGGTTGGGTGAAAGCGCCGCGTCGGTGCGAGGTGCTTGCTCGTGCGCAGGCGAGGCAGGCGAGGCAGGCGAGGATGCCGCTGCAGCGTCGTCGGTGGGAGCGGGCGAGCTCATCGCTGCGACCAACGGCGACAGCGGAAGCGAGGGCTAGCGCGAGGGCGAGGGCGAGAGGGGGACGCGACCGCCCTCCCCACCGCAGACTCGTTCTCGCCCAGAGTGATGATCCCGAGTGTTGCAGTACATGTGAGATTGTATTGCATCTCTTGCACTGCCACCCGTACCGGTGCCTGGCCTCGCGCGGGTCGAGGGTTCCGTGCCGTCTCGGGTCCACGTCGCCTCGCTCGCGTCGCTCCGTCACGCTCGCCGCGCTTCCCTCCGAGCCGCTCCTTGCTGGGCACGCCAGGCGAGCACACCGAGCGCCAGCACACCAGCGCAGACCCGCCCGCCTCGCCATGCCGCCCGTTGCGGCTGTCCCGCGCACCGCCGTGCACGCGTGGCTCCCCTCGTCGCCGCTCCACGGCCCGCTCCTCGCGACGGGGACCGTCTCGGGCGCACTCGACGACGCCTTCACCGCAGACGCGGCCCTCGAGCTCTTTGCCCCCTTCTCCGCCAGCCCCCACGAGCCCCTCGCCCGCATCCCGACCAACGCCCGCTTCAACCGCCTCGCGTGGGGCAGCTGGGACAGTGCCAGCCCAGGCGGCACGGGCACCCTCGCAGCAGGCTTCGACGACGGTGCAGTCACCCTCTACGACCCGCGCAAGCTGGTCGACGGACAAGAGTCCGTCCTCCCCCTCCCGTCACTCGCGAGCGCTCTCAAGGTGCAGTGACTGACAACCAAGAGTGCCCGCAGCCCGCTCCTGCACCAGCTTGCGAGCCCGCACCGCTCCCCTGTCCGCGGCCTCGACTTCAACCCCACCCAGAAGAACCTCCTCGCAAGCGGAGCTGGCAATGGAGAGGTGCGTGCTGCCCCTCCTCTTCTCCGGCGATGTAGGATGCCTCGCCCAGTGTGCACGAGTACTCCACGAGCTGCGTGCACTGCACAACGCATGGGAGAACGAGCAAAGACAGCTCGTCACATGCCCCCACCCGCTCGTTCCTTCTTTGCTTACTACTCGCGCGCGCCCGCCCGTCCGCACCATGCCACCTTTCGTACGCCGCGAGACTGACCCTCCTCGTTCTTGGCGCCCGCAGATCTTCATCTGGGACCTTACTTCCCCCTCCTCGCCCTTCTCGCCCGGCTCGCGCTCCCGCTCCCTCGACGCCGTCACCTCGCTCGCGTGGAACCCCTCGGTCGTGCACATCCTCGCCTCCTCCTCCAACTCGGGCATGACCGTCGTCTGGGACCTCAAGTCGAAGCGCGAGATCACCGCACTCTCGTACGCGGGCGGCGGTGCCACCGGGCTTGGTCCGGGCGGGTTTGGCGCGAGTGGCGCATTCGGCGCAGGCGGCATGGGCGGAGCGATGGGCGGCGGAGGGCACAGCGTCGTCAGGTGGCATCCGGAAAACGTGCGTCTCTCCTCCTTCCTCGCGAGTCGTGGTGCGCAGCGACGGTGGCTGACCGCGGGAGCGCCCGCAGCCGACCAAACTCGTCACGGCTAGTGAGGACGACCATGCGCCGTTCTTGCTCGTGTGGGACCTCAGGAACTGGAAGGAGCCAGAGCGGGTGCGTTTCCTTTTCCTCCATGTCTTCTCTCCTTTCTTGCGTTCTTCTCCCCCCATCTTCGAACCTGCCTTGCACCATCTCGTCCCCTTCTGCGCGTCTCGCTTACGCTTCTTCCCGCGCGCAGGTCCTCCGTGGACACGACAAGGGCATCCTCTCTCTCCAGTTCTGCCCTTCGGACCCGGACCTCCTCCTCTCCTCGGGCAAGGACGGCCGCACGCTCGCCTGGTCCCTTGCTGCCGGCGCTCCGGTCGCCGAGGTCGCCCCCGCGCCCGCCGGCAGCTGGACTTTCGACGCGGCGTTCTGCCCGTCCAACCCCTCGTTCGTGAGCACCTCGTCACTCGACGGCCAGGTCTCCGTGCACAACCTCCAGTCGACCAACGCCGCCGCCGAGCCGGCGCCCGCGCCGCAGGGCGACGCGCAAGCTCCCCTCGCCGACGCGGGGAGCTTCTTCGAGTCGGCCATCGCCGCCAACGCGCGCAACGCCCCGCTCCTGAGCCTCCAGCTCGAGCCGCGCTGGCTCAAGCGCCCCGCGAGCGTCGCGTTCGGGTTCGGCGGACGCCTCGTCCGCGTCTCAAGCACCGGGGGCGTGCGCATCGACCGCGTCAAGACGGTCGACGGCGTCGTCGAGCGCGCAGAGGCCCTTGCGCGCGCTGCGAGTGGCGAGGAGGAGGGCGGGCTGGCAAAATTTGCAGACGAGCGCGCGAGCGGAGAGGAGGCACAGGCGCAGGCGCAGGACGGCGGATGGCGGCTCCTCCGCGCGTTGTTCCACGCCGCGCCCGGCCCCGAAGGCCGCCGCGACGCGCTCATGGACCTCCTTGGCGGCGAGGGCGTTGACCGCGAGGCGCTCAGGGAGCGCGCAGAGGCGCTTGCGAGGGAGCTCCGTGGGGAGGAGCCTGCCAGAGTCGAGGGCGAGGGCGAGGGCGAGGGCGGGAAAGTGGGCGCCGAGGAGAAGAGCGACGCGCCGGGTGCGCAGGGACTCTTTGCCGCGGACGCGGCGGACGACTTCCTCGCCTCCCTCGGTGCGGGCGCCTCCGCTGCGCCCGCCGCTGCCGATGCCTCCGCGACCGTACAGGAGAAGGCAGACGAGGTCGACACCGACACCCCTTCGCCCTTCTCGCTCCACGCCCCCGCCGAGTCCGAGGCGGACGCACTCCTCACGCGCGCACTCGTTGTTGGCGACTTTGCGAGCGCCGTCACGCTCGCGCTCGCGCTCGACCGCGCCGCCGACGCGCTCCTCGTCGCGCTCCAGAGCGGCTCGCTCGACCTCCTCGACCGCGCCAAGGGCGACTACTTCCGCCGCAGGGCGCAGGACGTCCCTTACCTCCGGATGCTCCGCGCGCTCGGGTCGCGCAAGCTCGCGGCGCTCGTGAGGGACATCGATGTCGACGACTGGCACGAGGCGTTCGTCCTCCTCCTCTCGTACGCCTCTCCCGTCGAGTTCCCCCAGCTCGCGGCACAGCTCGGACAGCGTCTCGAGGCCCGCTTCAAAGAGACGGCTCAGCCCGAGTGGCGCGCTCACGCCGCCGTCGCGTATGCCGCCGCGGGCGCGCTCGGACGCCTCGCGGCGCTGTGGGGCGCCCAGGCGCAAGAGCGCGAGCACGCCGCGCTCGCCGCCGCTGCGGGCGAACCTGGCCAGGGCGCCGGCGCGGGGAGGGTGTTTGAGGCGCGCGCAGAGGCGCTCCAGGCGCTCGTCGAAAAGGTGCTTGCGTTCGAGCATGCGTCCGCCGGCGCGCCCGCCCCCTCAGCCGCGGAGGGGGGCGACGACCTCGCCGCGCTGTACGGCGCGTACGTCGAGTATGCCGAGCTCCTTGCCGGGCAGGGGCGCGCGGACCTTGCGCTCGAGTATGTCCGCCGTGTGCCGGAGGGCGTCGAGCAGGTCAGGCGGGAGCGCGTCCTCCGCGCTGCGGGCGCGGGCGCGTCGAGGCCTCAGCTACTCCAGCAGGGCAGGAGCGCGTACGGCTACCAGAGCCAGCGCGCTGCTGCGGTGCCGGCGCAGAACGTGTACAACCCCTACGCGCCCCCGCAGCAGCCCGCACCCGCGCAGCCGGCGTACAACCCCTACGCTCCGCCGCAGGTCACCCCCGCGGTCGGCGTCGCCTCGCCTGCGCGCAACCCGTATGCGCCCGCGCCCGCGCCGGCGCTGACAAACCCGATCGACGACCCGTACGCGCCGAACCCGTACGCTGCAAAGCCCGCCGCAGTGCCAGCCGTTGCTGCGCCGGCTCAGGCGCCGTACGATCCCTACGCGCCGAATCCTGGCATCGGGCTCCCTGCCCCGCCGCCCATCCGCGCCGAGACGCCCTCGTTCGCCAAGCCCCCGACCGCGAGCGCCGCGCCGCCGCCGCCGCGCGCGAAGCCCGACCAGGGCTGGAACGACGCGCCCGTCCTCCCGCCAAACACGCTCAGGCGGCACACGCCCGCCCCGCCTGCCGCCGCGGCTGCGCAGCCCATCGCGAGCCCCTTCCCCAACTCGAGTCCTGTCGGCACGCCCGGCTACCCCGGTGCAGGTGCAGCGGGCGTCCCGCCCCCGCCACCGAGCCGGAGCGCTAACCGCACGCCCGCGCCCCCGCCGCCCCCGCCCATGGCTAGCGGGCCCAAGTTCGCGCCGCCCCCGCCCGCGGGGATGGCCCGCCCGCCGCAGATGCAGGCGGTACCGCCTGCACGCGTGCTCTCCCCGCCCGCACACGCGCAGGCGCAGGCGCACAACCCGTATGCGCCCCCGCCCCCGCCCCCGCAGCAGCCGCAGAGCCTCGCCGCGAGCATGAACGGGTTCGCCGCTGCCGCCCCTCCGCCGCCGCCCCCGCCGCAGCAGCAGAGCGCGCCTGCTCCGCCGCCGCCGCGAGCGCAGGGCCCGGTGTACGCCGCGCCGCCGCCGCCTCGTGCGGCAGGCGGTGCGCCGCCCCCGCCTAGGAACAGCGTCATGACCCCGCCGCCGCCGCCTCTCGGCGCGCAGGGCATGCCCCGCCCGCCCAGCGCTGGCGGGATGCGCCTCCCGCCTCCGTCGGCGCAGCAGGCGCCGCCGATGCCGCCCCCGCCTCAGCAGGTCCCGCACGGCGCGGGCATGTTCGTCCCGCCCCCTCCCCCTGGTGGGCAGGGTGCGCGCCCGCCCCCACCTTCACAGCAGCAGGCCCAGGGGCAGGCGATGAAGAGCCCGCAACTCGGCGCGCAGGCTCTCAGGAGCCCGACGCTCGGTGGGCCGCAGGGCGCCAACGGGGTTGGCGCGCCGCCGCCTCCGCCGCCTCAGGTGGGGCAGCAGCGCCCGCCTCCTCCGCCTCAGCAGTCACAGGGCCCGCCGCCTCCGCCGCAGGGCCAGCAGCAGGGCCCGCCGCAGCCTCCCGCTCAGCAGCAGCAGGCGCCGCCGCCGCCACCGCCCCAGGCGAACGGCGCACCGCGCCCGCCTCCCCCGCAGGGCCCGCCGCGCACTGAGCCGCCCAAGATGAAGTACCGTGCGTTCTCTCCCCCACTCGCGTCCTCCCCTCCTCCGCTCCGTCTGACATCCTCAAACCCCGCGCGCAGCGCCTGGCAACCGCTCGCACATCCCCGCGCAGTTCAAGCCCATCGTCGAGATCCTCACCGCCGAGCTTGGCCGCCTGCGCCAGATCGTCCCGCCTCAGCAGGGCAAGCTCGTCAGCGAGACGGACAAGCGGCTCAACCTCCTGTTTGACATGCTCAACAACGAGACGCTCTCGGCTTCGTCCGCGCAGAAGGTGCTCGAGATCTGCCAGGGTGCGTCCGCCTCTCCCTACCTCGCGCTCCAGACAAGAGCGTGCTGACGGGACGGGACGAGCCAGCTATCGCCGCGCGCGACCAGCCCAAGGCGCTCGACCTCCACTTTGCGCTCATCACGTCTGCGCCGCCCGCGCCGGACGTCGCGCCGTTCCAGGCGGCGCTCAAGCTCCTCGTGCAGCGCATGCAGCCCGCGCAGTAGAGCGCGTCGGGCACGAGGCGGGGCGTACGAGGGGGAGAAGGCGGGTCAAAATGCTCGATAGCCCTTGTTTCCGTTTTCCTTTTTCCTTCGTTTGCCGTCCCCTTTGTCCATTTCTTTCCACACATTTCTGCTGCAAATCGAATCGTCCTCTCTTCCCTCCCTTTTGGTCGGAGGACGCGCGAGGAAGAGAGACATCTGTACAGGCGCTCTACAAACGCGCATCTAGGAGAGAACAAGGGGGCTACGACAGGAACGCCTCTGTGCTTCGTAGTGTAAGTAAGCAGAGGAAGACATGTCTTCGTAGAAGTGCGGAATATCGAAGGAGGGTCTGTACGGCGTGTATGACGGTCTAGGGCACGGGGACAGGGAGCGGCTTGCACCACGGGAAGGGCTGCTCCTTCCCTGTTAGCGCCTGTGCAATGAAGAGAAGGAGGGAGAGAACGCACGAGATGGTCAACATGGAAGTCCTGGCACGCCTGCGCGCCCTTGAGCGCCTCAATGACCTGCCCACCGCCATCGGCGGGGAAGCCTGCGAGCGTCCACTCTTTCGCTTGACCGTCCTCCCATCCGACGAGGGCGACGACGTCTACGTCCGCCTCGTCGATTGCGGAGAGCAGCGCGGCGGGTGAAGCGAAAGACGGGACGGAGAGGTCCGCGCGGGAGGACTGCCAGGCGGAGAGAGAGGCGGCGGGGAGGTACGGCGCAGCGTGGACGAAGAAGGCCGGCTCAAGGAGGTCGAGAGCGTGCTGTCCTTCCGTCGTCAGGTTGCGCCAGAGAAGATCGAGGAGAGAGAGGAGAGACGTACAACCGCGTCCTGGATCCCCACAAAGCGCGTGAAGCTCCGCGTGTACTCCCACGGCGTGCCTCCCTCCATCCCATGCACGGTCACCTCCTCAGGTAGAAGGAGTGCGCGACCGCTTATCGCCGAAAGAACGTACAGCGTGCGCGCATGACGGAGGACCTCGTGCAGCGTGCCGTTGAGGGGAGCGGAGGTTAGGATGGGGCGGCGGCGGGAGTAGAACGAGTCAAGATTGGTGGACCAGCCGCGCTCCTCTGCACACGACAGATGCGTCAGCGGGAAGGGGCGAGTGCAGAGCCGGCTGGAAGCGACGGAACGCACTTGGATAGAACTGCCGATTCGCTGCTCTCGTACGCCAAAGTCAGTTGAAGAGCCTTTCAGGGTGCGGCGAGCGCGACGCACGGAACGTGACGGCGGTAAGGTGGTTCATAACCGGCTCGGGAAGGCTAGGGTCGGGTGTGCTGGCAACGAAGGTTCCGTCAGTCAGGGGAATGAAGAAGGAAAACAAAGGACAGGTGACGCACTACCAGTTGAGCATAACAGGGTGTGTCGCGCGGAACTGCTTCGCCGGGTCAACACGAACGGGACAGAGGAGAGGGTGAGGAACGCACCTTGGAAAGCGGAAGCATAAACACGCGCAGGTTCATGTCGTCAACAAGCCACCAATGCTCATCGCCGTTCTCGCCGTGCGTCTCACGTGCGCCATTGCGAATCACATTCGATAGGAGGAGTTGCTGCGGGAGAGGAAAGTCAGCTTTCGCACAAGCTTAGGAGGACAGTGGAAACACGCACGTCCCATTCATTGTGCCGGACGTAATTGTCATACGCGCGCTGCCAAAGCGCAACGGTCGCCTCTGACGGTCGTGCAAAAATCCACCCAAAGTTGACGGTGTATCCGACGTCCTCGGTGAACTGCACGTCCCACGACGGGTCAGACAGTGGGCGCATATGCGGGAAGGGGTCGGTGGTGAGGAAAGTATCGCCCTGTGAGGGTAGGCGTCAGCGTTGCGATGGAGAGGTAGAGGAGCGGGGCCGCACCTCGAAGAACAACGAGGGGAAGCCGCTCTTTGCCATCTCCAGCATGGCCAGGAACTTCAGGTAGGCGAGTCTGTGTCCACGCTCCTTGCCCCTCTTTGCCAACCTCCCTGGCCCACTCTCAGGCGGAAGCTCGACGCCCAAGTACCCGCCAAATGCGCGGAGCCCGCCCTTCTCGCACTTGTCGAGACAGGCGTCGTCGAGGCAAAGGACGACGACGCTGTCGTCCATACCGAGCTCGGCACGCTTGGCGTCCCAATTGCGCGCCTGCGGAACGTAGTCGGGCGTGCCGTTGCCCGTCGCCATCGTGAACATGACGACCTGCTTGTCGGGGTTGAAGCGGGCATGGAGGTAGTCGTTCAACGACACGCTCAGGTCGCGCTCGACCCGTGCGAGGCCGGGCTTGGTCGCGGGGATTAGGGTGTGTCGGAAGGAGGGGACGGCAAGGGCGGTTCCCAGGACGACGACGGCGAAGGCAGCCAGGGCAGCGACGAGGACGAGCGGCGACCGGAACGAGAAAGGCCTGCTTTGCTTCGCTGGCGCTCCTGTTTGCGGGTACGCGTGTCCCTGCTCGAGCTCGTCGTCCTCGGAATCGAAGGTCGACGCGCGCCTATTCTCGGGCGAGTCGAGGTACGGCGACGCAGCGGGCGTGCCCGTTTCGAGCAGCTGGTATGCGTCCTTCTCCGGTCGCTCCGCCACCATCGGTGCAGCACTGGCACAGCGGATGAGGCGCGAGAACGAGGGCGTCCGAAAGAGGGAGCGTCGGTTCGGAGAGCCGCCGCAACGGATCCGGGGTCGGGTTGCGCTAGTGCGGTAAGTACAACGCCCGAGCTGTGCGTAAAGCTGCGCTGCTGCTGCTGAGCAGTCGAAGGGGTTCAGCGCGAAGAGCGACGAGCGACGGACGCGCCGCAACGTTCGCCGGACGACTTCCGGCCCGTCGATCGCTTGTCTCTCAGTTTACACTGCAAACTGCTCGAGCGGAATCGCAGTGCTGGCTTGTACTTCACGTTCAGGATGCCCTGTATCTGCCGCCCCGAGTTTCGGCCAGGTCAATCCCCTCATTGTCCTCCTCCCTCGGCCGCCAACAATGCACGCTGCTCATGCCTCGATGTCCCGCACGGTCATGTACACCGTCGGTTCCTGCAACGGCGGAAGCACGCCGCTTGGGATCTCGCACCCCTCGTTCTCCATGTCCGGCACGCGCACCTCGTACGTCTTCCCGTCAAGGTCGATGATTGTCTCCTTGGTACCCGCGCCGACCGGCAGCGCCGCGCCGCACTGCATGTCGTCGCCCGTGTCGGGGAGCTTGGCGTGCAGGGCGAGTGACGAAAAGGTGAAGTTACGAAGGAGGTGCGCCGTGACAATCAGCAGCTCCTGCGTTGCGAGGAAGCGGCCGGGGCAGGCCGCTACGGGGTAGAGGCGGTCAGCACGCATTCTCTGAGAGCAATTTGAAATCGAGAGGAGGAAAGACGCACTTGCTCCTCCGCCGAAAGCCACTGCTCGCGAGAAGCTCGTTAACTTGATGTGCGAGGAAGGGAAGAGGAAGCGACGCACGCTGCGCGTTGTACATCGCATCGCCGCCCTCGTGGAAGCGGTGACCCTTGAACGAGAGCGCGTCTTCGCCCCACGCCTCGGTGTCGAGGCGAACACCGGGCGACATGATGCGAAGGAGCTCGCCCGGCTGGAACTCACGCGAGTGACCGGGGAGCTGGAAAGGCTCTGCGGGAGTATGTTAGCAGGAGGTGGGCCGAGGAAAGGGGGAGAGCGCACTCTTAACGGTGCGGCCGGAGAAAATGGAGCCGCGGACGCGGAGCGTCTCCTGAATCGTCGACGAGAGGAGCGGCGCAAGCGCCTTGAGGTCGAGCCCGTCGAGGCGGCCGGCGGGAAGATTGTCAACCTCTGTGGGTAGCATCAGCGTCAGAATTGTCCGTGAAGCGAGGAGAAGCGGGAGAACGTACCTTCGATAACGGCCTTGAGCAGCGCGGGCGACTGGAGGAGGTACGAGAACATCCAGCCCGTCACCTCGCCCGTGTTAACTGCAAGGCCCGTGAGCTGTATGCGCGTCTCGTCAGCCGTGCCTTGTGGGAAGGCGAAAGGACACGGGCGCACGAACATGGCCACCCAGGCGCCCGCAATCTTATTGTTGCACTGGTCCTCGTTCTTGCGGAGGTAGCGCCCGATCTCCTGCATCATCGGCTCGGCCTCCTCGACGGCCTGCGCATCCGCAACCCATGCCGAGCACAAGCGGTGCAGCTCGGTGCGGCCGGCGCGGAACGCCCGCGCCTTCGGGAGGACGGCATACCAGAACTTGCGTGGGAGGACGGGGAGGAGCTCGATGAGGTAGCAAACGTTGGCGTTGTGCATCATCTGCCGCGCAGGCTCGCGCACGGCAGTCACGTCAAGCCCCGAGCCGAAGATTGCGCCGACGCTGCAGTTCCAGAGGAGAGACCAGGTGCGGTGCGCGAAAGGGACGCGAGCGCCGTTCTTACCAAGCGACTCGCGCCAGCGGGCGATGTCCTCCAGGACCTGTGGGAGAGGGGACGTCAACAGAGGGGCAGGGAGAAGGGGAGCAGTTCACGTTGTCCTCGATCTTCGAGGCCATGAGGCCGATCTTGGTCTTGACGAGCCCGCGGCTCATCATCTTCTCAGCCTGACGCGTAACTTCGCGCCCTGCGGGGAGCTTGTTAGCTGGTAAGTGGCGGGAGAGGCGGAAAGGCAGCGCACCCTCGACCTTCGGAACGTCCCAAACAAGCTCGTGCATCTCGTCGATCGAGTCGCGGTGGTCAAGCATCGGAGTGTTGGCGAACATGGCGCGGGAGAACTTGGAGGTGAGGAGAAAGTACTGGGTGTTAGGCGTACCTGCGCGCTGAAGGAAGTCAGTATTTCGCTTTCAGGAGATTGTGGAGGAACGCACCGGGCCAGGGAGCCTTGAAGGGGACGACATTGAAGCGAGTCGAGCTCGACTTGCGCCAGAATCCCTCGTGGTCGCGGTAGAAGTTCACGTAGTGCTGGATCTTAGGGATGGCTAAGACGACCTGACCCAATACGAGAACGGCAGCAAGACCCAGAGCATAGCCAGCAAGCTGCTGCGTCGATGCGGACGCGAAGCGGGAGAGAATGGCGGCTGAGTCCATGTCGGCGGCGCGTTGGAGGCGTGGGAGCAAACACGGAGGCAAAGCCACAAGCCCAGCGGGGTCATAGCGACGCTCTAAGCAGCCGCTGCGACTGTCGCGTTCCCCGTACCCCGGGGGAGGATCGCGAGGAGGTGCGCAAGGGAGGGTCGGCTCGCACCCGACTCGACATTCCGAGTCCCCTTGGCGGCTTCTCCCGCCCCATGGGCGCGTCGGTACGGTCGGCAGAGCTCCCTTGCAGGCAGGTCAGGAGTTCTATCGCCCTATCACGCGCTCTGTCCCCCGCCCCCTCTCGCTTCGTTGCTTTCCTCTTCCCCTCATCAAGCCGCTCTCCGGCCGCTTCTCGCACGCTTGCACCTGCTTCTCCAGACGTGCACCATGGGCGGGGAAGCACACGACGAATATGTCGACGGTGTTCCCGGCAGTTTGCACCTCGTCAAGTGCGTCTTTCGCCCCCTCTCCTCCTTCGGCAGCCTGACCCGCGCCGCTCTCCCTCTCCTCAGCGAAAGCATTTCGCACTCGGACGGTGCTCACGAGGCCGGCGGCGCGTCCGATGACATCATCCTCGCTCCCCAGCCAACGCTCGACGTCAACGATCCGTACAACTGTGAGGAAGAAGGAGAAGGGGTAGGTTACTCCTTCCCTGACTGACTTCCTCCTATTTCGCAGGGTCGATCTGGCGCAAGCACAAGACGCTCTTTGCGACGGTCACCTACATCTTCACCTGCGGCTTTTGGTATGTTTCTGCCCCTCCGAGGGCTGAGTCGGCAATTCGGTTTGTCCCCCTTCTTCTCCAGCCCTTCCTGATCACTCCTGCCGCGCCGACAGTTGCTCCACCGTCTTCTCCGGCTTTGCGCAAATCGAGGCCGAGCGCAAGATCTCGTACAACACGCTCACACAAGGGACCGGCTACCTCTACGGTTCGTCCTTTTCAGTCTTCCCCTCCTTCGATCCATGGCCTGACCTGCATTCCGCACAGGCTTCTACGGATGGGGCGGACTCCTCGTCATGCCGCTCGCGCTTCGCTATGGTCACCGCCCGATCGTGCGTCGACTAGCCAACTCGTCCTGCGCCGCGACTCACCATCATCCTCTCACAGTACTTCTTCACGCTTCTTGTCGTTTTCGGCATGACCCTTTGGGTCACCTGGATTGAGACAGAGGGTCAATGGATTGCCAGTCGCATCATCTATGGCAGTGCGTGCACTGTGCGCCTCTGCTTCCCGTCCACCGCTGATTCACACCATTGCAGCCTTCGGCTCGCCTTGCGAATCAATGAATGAGGTTTCGATCGCGATGATCTACTTCTCACATGAACGCGGCTACTACCTCGGTGCGTCAAGTTGAATGAGCGCTGAGGAATCCCGCGCTGACCTCCAACACTTGCAGGCTTCTACAGTATCGCCCTCTATGCAGGCGCCTTCCTCGCTCCCGTCTGTTCCGGCTACCTCTTCAACGCTGGCGGTCTTGAGGACGTCATGTACTTCACGGCGGGTGTCGCCGCAGCAGGCTGCCTCATCATCTTCTTCCTATTCGAGGAGGTGTGCTACAACCGCAAGCCCGAGTTCACGCGTGCCAACCGCTCCGCCTCCAGCATTGGCGACAAATCGAACGGCAGTCCGCGTTCCGAGTCGCCGGAAAAGAGCGACATCCTCGGCAGTGCGAACGTCGTGTCAAGCGACGACCCGCTTCGCCTTGGGCAGGACAGGGGCCTCCTCGGCACACCGCACTCGTACCTCCACAGCCTCGGCATGTTCCGCGAGACGTACTGCTCGTGGCGGCAGGTGTTTGACGCCGTCTGGCGCCCCGTCTGGCTCATGATCCGCTTCCCATGCATCTTCTACGCCGGATTTTCTCGTGCGCTCCCCCCTCACCTCCTCTCTCGGTACTCCCACTGATGGTCTGTCCCACAGTTGGACTCTCGCTGTGCATCTACACCATCATGACGGGCACGAGTGCGTCTTCCCGATCGCCCTCCGCTGTCGCGCACCCCTAACCTGTCGCGCCTGCAGTCGGTACCGTGCTCAATGCTCCGCCATATAACTTTGACAGTGGCGCCACCGGCCTCGTCTACCTCGGTCCTGTGCGCCTCCCCTTTCCTCCTTCGCGCAAGCGGAACTTGAGAAGGCTAACCTGCTTACGTTGCCCCGCGCAGCTCATCATAGCCTGCTTCGCCGGCCCCGTCACGGGCCTCATCGGCGACCGTCTCGTGATCCGCAGCGCCCGCAAGAACAACGGCGTTCGCGAGCCTGAAGCGTGCGTACCGCTCCCCGCCCTTCCTTCGAGCTCTTGCTTATACTCAGTCACTCCTGCAGCCGTCTTTGGATCAACACGTTCAACGCGATCATTGTTCCGCCCGCGTTCATTCTTTGGGGTGTTGGCGCTGTTAAGGGCGTGCGTCCAGCTCCGTGCTCCTCCCCCCTGGTCAAAGCTAATTTCCGCTCGTCCCCCTCACTTCTGCCCTCTTTTCCTCTTCCGGCACCTCCTATCACTCTCGTGCCTCTCTGTGACTGCTGCTAGATCCACTGGTTTGTGCGTCGAGCTTTCGCTTCCTCCCTTGCTGCGGAACCTCCCGCTGATCCCCTCCTCGCATGCAGGGCCTCGAGATGGCGCTCATCTGGATCGGCGCCTTCGTCGTCGTACAGGCGGCCGTCTCCTGCGCCTACATCCTCGACTGCTACAAGGAGCTCGCGCTTGAGGTGATGGTCGCCGCCGTCCTTGTCCGCAACACCATGTCCTTCGCAATCGGCTACGCCGTCGCGCCGTGGATCGAGGGTATGGGCATTCAGAACAGTGCGTCGCCTTCCGGCTCTAGCCTGCGAGCAGCGCCGGAAGTGCTTGCTTTTGCCAAGTTCAGTGTGTTAATCGCTCCTCCCGCTGCAGCATACTTGACCATGGGCTTTGCCGGCCTCGCCTTCATCCTCTCTTTTCTTATCATCATTTGGTGAGCTCTCCCTATCTTCTCTCATGGCCCGCCTTTGCTGACCCGGTTGATTTCCACCGCAGGCGCGGCAAGCACTTCCGGCGGGAGTCGAAGGAGATTTACTGGAAGATGGTTGCGACAGCGGCGAGCACGCACTAGATGGGTGCTGAGGGTATATCATATTTCTGAGGATCGCTGAGTTCGGTATTGGAGGGGTCGTGCTAAAGTAGCGATGCCTGTGGTCGCTTCATCCTGTTTGTGCTCTGTCAATGAACGTTTCTTTGTTCTGCTCCTCCGCCGCTTCGCCCGTCCACAAAAATCCTCGCAAACGCGTACGTTCTGGATTCATGACACGCTGCTGCCCAAGCTTGTCTCGAAGCAAGTCCTCTGCAACTTGTCTCCCCTCTTTGTCCCTTTTAGCATCACTTTGCAGAGTTTGTCAAGTCAAGTATTCTCAAGACCCTTTACAGCCTCCAAGGGATCATTGAGCGTAAACCTCGCAGGGCGCGCTTCGAACGCTCAGAGCCAGAGCCAGGCTGGCCAGGCTGCGCGCGGACCCGAGTGAAGAGATGAGCGAAGGTCTGAGCCAGGAAGTGCTCAGACTCGCGAGAAAGGGCATCGAATGCGACGTAAAGCTCAAGCATGAGCAGAGGAACAAGGAGGGTAAAGAGCGGAGGAAGGGGCGCTGTGCCCGCGACGACGGGTGCTAGGTTCTCACACCCGGCCGCCTCCTCCCATCATTCCTGGTTGCACACAAGCATACTCCATTGCGTTGAGAAGAACGCCCGAGACGAGGGATGACCTTACAGGATGGGTAGAACGCGAGGGGGGAAGGTCCGATCTCAAAGAGCGATGTCCATAACAACGCCGTTCTCGTCGGGCTTGCCAACCTTGACCTCCGCCGAGCCCGTCGCCGCGTTCATGGTCAGAGTGAAGAGCGTATCGATCTGCGATTGCAAGCGTCAGCCTTCTCGTTCTGCGGGAGAGAGCGAAGGAGAGAAAGAGACGCACGCCCGTTCCACCCTCGTGCCGGCAGATTGAGCACTGACCGTTACTCCTATCGCTGAGGAGCTCCCGAATCTTGTCGTGCGAGAGCTCCTCCGTCGCGCTGACCAGCTCGCGGATCTTAGCCAGGCGAGGAGACGAGTCCGGCAGCCACACCTCAACCTCGTTGCTCTTCTTGTGCATCACAGAGTCGATAAAGTGGTTCGTGTGGCAGAGCTGTGTGAGAGCAGGGCGGGTGAGCGGAGAGCGGGACAACGGGAGGGAGGGAGCGCACCACCGTGTTCTCGTCTGGCTCGATGATTGAGTGGCCATTCGGAGAGGTCTCGAGCGTAAAGGCGTCCTTGTCGTCCGCGAGCATGAGGTGCCTGTGCGCGCGTTTCGTCAGTACAGGAGCAGCCAAGAGCGGTAGAAGGGAGAACGGCGCGACGCACACGCTAGCTGCAGAGCCCGGGAGAGACTGGATGTACTGCCTCGCCTCGGCGACGCTCGTGCGCTGGAGGAGGCGGCGCATGAGGAGGTGGATGGGCAGGAGGTTGCGGTCGAGCGACTTGGCTTTGATTGCGTTCATGACGAGGCAGAGACCTGCCGCGTTGTGGCCCATCTTGCCGACGATGCCCGCCTCGGTGGTCATTTTGACTTCTGGCGTGCCATCGCTCGGCTTGAGCTGGAGGATGATGATGCCGGGCGTGATGGCCGTCTTCCAGTCCTGTGAGCGTTGTCCGGTCAGCCGGAGGCGAGGGAGAGGGGCGTGAGGGCGGGATTGTGCGTACCCAGTTCTGTGCGATGTACTGCGTGGGGACAAACGGGTAAGACAGGGTGTTGGGAGCGGTGGCGCGCACAGCCCCGCCAACACAGGGTAAGCCGCAGGACGAGAGGGCGAGGGACGTACGCGAGAGCCATCCTTCGAGCGGCGCGAGATGCTCGTGCAGCCGTCGAGCGGCTCAGCGAGCGAGATTCTGGAAAATCACTCAATCTTGTGCGCGTTCCTTGAAGGATTAGAGAAGAGTACGCACTCGGAACGAACGTTGAGCGCGAGGACGGAGAGGAAGTCGACGCCCGCTCCCTCCGCGACGCCCTCGATCTCTTCGACGAGGTCTGGGTGCGCGCTTCGCAGCGGGTCCTCAAACGTTGCGGCCTTCTTCAGCACCTGCTCCCACTGCGCGCAGCGTAGCGGGGTCAGCTCCGTCTCATCAGCTCGTCCGACTTCGACACGCACCGTGAGGCCCGCCAGGTCGAGGAAGATGGACTTGTACGCCCCGATCGAGCTCAACACCTGTGTGCGTGCCTGCTGGCCGTGCTGCCGGCCCAGCTCGCGCGGCGAGCCGGAGCACGAGATGGTGGGGAATGGGCGGGAAACGTCGAAGAGGACGGGCGCGACGGTCATGCTGGGTGTGCTGCGAGATGGTGCTAGGGGTGGTGCTGCAGCACTGCAGGAGCTGTGCGGCGCATCTTGCGGGCGGGCGCGCGGGGCGGCCGTATCTGCTGACCCTCCGGAGTCGGCTCTCTGCCGACCCACCTCGGCCGGCGCTCGCGATGTGCTCCTTCAACGCGCTGTTCGCGACTGGGGGCGTGCGGGGTCGTACTAGTGGGCGGCTATCGGGTGTACCCCGCCTCGGCGCGCCGGAGGGGGGGTCCCTTCGCCTCCCTGTCCTCGCTCGCTGCCTTCAGTCGCTGCTGCAGCGCTTTCTTCCGCACCTGCTTCTCACCCCTCCAAGCTCTCGTGTATTTCAACATGGTCAAGCGCATCCTTTGCGGTTACGGCTGCGGTGCGCGCCCTTCCCCTCCTCTCCCCACTTCAGTCTTCGACGCACGCTGATCTCTACCTCCCGCAGACATTGACGCCGTCGCGCATTTCCTCCACACTCGCAATGGCAAGAAGCCCGATTTGGCGGATGTCTCGCGCGGCGTGTTCGGCGCTGAAGTCGGTGCGTACGCTCACTCACCCGGCGGCGAGCTGAGCTGGACTCCTCCGTACCGGCATGCAGGCGTTGAGCGCTTGCTCAAGCTCTTCAAGAAGAAGAACATGAAGGCGTCATGGTATATTCCCGGGCACACCATCGAGACGTTTCCGAAGGAGATGGCTGCCATCCGTGACGCCGGACACGAAATTGGCCTGCAGTGCGTCTTCCCTCCCGCGCTCTCAATAGATATTGACCTTCCATCTCTGCATGCACAGCAACTACACGCACGAGGAGGTGAGTTGTCGTCGTTCTCGCTGATGTCGCTCAGCTCGAGGCTGATTGCCTCGCGCAAACAGCCCGGCACGCTTTCGTCGGAGCAGTTGGAGGCTGTGCTTGTCAAGTCGATCGAGGTACTCACGGCCTTCACGGGCAAGAAGGTGCGTCGTGCTTACTTTCTGCTCGAGGTGCGCCACCGATCTCGCTCGCGTCGCAGCCCGCCGGCTTCACCGCGCCGTGCTGGGACAACCACCCGGACCAGGTACGTCCTCCGCTCCCGCCCTGTACGTCGTAGCTCACTTCATCGTCCCGCAGATCCCGCTCCTCGAGAAGTACGGAATCGAGTACGGTCCGTACCCCTTTCTCCTCGTCCTCCGGCTCCTACTCACGCATGCTCCTTGCAGATCACTCGTTCATGCACCGCGACTTCCAGATTTACTGGGCGCCGTCGAAGGAGGACGAGTACACGCCAACCGACCTGAGCAAGCACCCGGAGACGTGGATGAAGCCGATGGTCAAGGCGCCGCCCAGCGACAAGGTCTGTGTCATTCCGGCGAGCTGGGTCTTCGACGACTGGCCTGCGTTCCAGTTCAACTGGCGCGTCGCGAACTCGGTGCTTCCGCTCGTCCTTTCCGCTCTTTTCGTCGCTTGCTAACTTCTCCTCATCACGCCCGCATTAGCAAGGGTTTGTCGACCCGCGCTCCTGGGAGCACACTGTCAAAGATTCGTTCACGTACATGTACGAGAACAGCGACACCTTCGTCTTCCCCATCGTGCGCCGCCTCCTGCACCCTAAGCCCGCACGAAAGGCCTACTGACTCGCCTCTTACGCACGCAGACCGTCCACCGTACGCTCCCCTACCTTTCTCCGGGGGTCTCAGCGCGAGTCACTGCTCCCTCCCGCGCGCTAACGCTACCTTGCTCGTGCAGCGCAAGTCTCGGGCCGCCCTCACCTTCTCCAGATGCACGAGCGGTGCGTTGCCTCGTCTCCTCCCCATCTGACTTGCTGACACCTTCTTGCGCACAGCATCATTGACTTCATCAATCAGCACGAGGGCGTGGAATGGATGACCTTCGAGGAGATGGCCAAGGAGTTCAAGGCGGGCAGGATCTGAGGGAGAAGCCGCCGCGCGAGAAGCGCAAGGTTCGTCGGCTTGCCTTGTTTGTAGTGGTGGCCCTCGTTGTCATGTTACTTTCGTGTTTTCGAGCGTCTTCCAGGTTTGCGGTGTCGAGGTGTTTGCCGCTGGAGCTGTTTCGCATGAGAAGAACTGGGGCGTGTGCGAGAAGAGTTGTGATATCTTCCAATGGCTGTCCATAGCATGAGTGGGTCCATGACAGCCTCATAGAGCAGAAAAAGCGATCCTCAATTGTAGCGGGACAGCCGGCGACGGTCGAGATCTCTCCACCCGGACCTCCCCCTCCGCCGCTGCCATCCCCGCTCACCGCTTACATCGACTTGGCTACGGGCAAAGCGGACACTGTGCTGCTCTCGGAATATCGCACGACCTCGCCCGCTACGCTGCACACATTCGTAGTGCCGCGTCGCTCATCCCCCGCCTCCTCATCGCCCTCGTCCCGATAAGAACCTCACGACATGGGCAACGCTGAGCCGGACGCAGCTGCCCCTGTACCGCCCGTCAAGCGCTCACGCAGCCGGACTGGCTGCCTCACCTGGTGCGCGCTGCTCCCCCTAACCCCTGCCGCCGGCGTTCTGCTCAGCTGACCCCCTCGTCGCCTTCCCCGCTATCCGCCTTCTCCTTCGATATCACTTTCGCTACAGCCGCAAGTATCACAAGCGTTGCTGCGAAACCAGACCCATCTGTACACGCTGCTCCCGCCTCGGGCACGCCTGCACTTGGCCGGAACCCGTCCTGGTGCGTTACTCAGGGGTCCGATTCTCTCGCTCGACGCCGCTCACGCTCATGCTCTTGCACGTCGCAGACGCAGTCCAGGAGCAACCGCGCCGCCGCTGCAGCCGTCACGCCGCCGATGCCGCTCTCCGCCCTCCCCGCGCCGTCGGCCCCGACCTCGACCTCGACCTCGACCGCAACTTCCGAGCCTCCACATGCATGGGCATCAAACCCGCCTACGCTGCCGGACCCGACATTGTGGTCAGCCGCCGCCAGCAGTGGCGGCAGCACGACGAGCGCAAGCGCGCTCTCCCTCTCGAGCTCGCCTCCCGGCCTCAACACGCTCTTCACCGGGCTGGGCGACTCGAACCAGGTCTTCGATTTCGAGATGTTCTCGCAGCCGGTTGCAAACGGGGCGCACCCCGCGCTTGACCAGCAGGGCGACAACGAGTGGCAGCAGGCATTGTCGCAACTCGTGCACGATCTCTTCGGCGGGGCAAGCGAGGGCGACGCCTCCGCTGCGGGAGCGTGCACTGGCTCGTTCACTGCGGAGGAGCTTGGCGCAGCGCTTCCCGACCCGCCCAATCCCGCGCCTGTCCAAGCCGCTCTCGTCGAGTTCTACCAGCACTGCGCGGACCTCACCGCGCAGGCCGTCCCCCGCACCATGGCAGTGGCAAGTGGGAACGACCCCCTGCCCGAGATCTACAATTGCGCGAAGGGTTCGCACGTCCTCGAGCTTCTCCCCACGGCGTTCATCTGGCTCAACGCGTACAAGATTGTGCGTTACTCCGTGATCTCCCCGCTGTTCCCTCTCACTCTGCTTCGTCCGCAGGGCAACGAGCTCCCGCTCCTCGCAGGCTACGCGCGTTACATGGACACCTTCTTGGCGACGTCGCACGAGGTCGTCTGCTCGGCAGCACTAACGTCGGGAGGGGCGTTCCTCGCCGTGCAGCGCTTCGACGACGAGTGCTCGGTGAGCTCCCATGCTTCCTATCAATGCAGGTTCCTGCTAACACCTCTCTCGCAGATCGAGCTCAAGAAGGCAATCGGCGAGGCGTTCCTAAATGCGACGGGCATCAACTTCGTCGACATGGGCGACGCCGCTGCTTCTATCAACCGTCCGCTCCCCTCCATCCCCTGCTGCTGAGCATCGCGACTGACATTGTGTGCACGATTCAGGGCAGCTCGGCTCCATCCGCGAGAAGGTCGCCCCCGCGCTCGAGGCGTTCCTCGAGGACCCGAGCCAGTCAGCGCCCGCCAAGGTCAGCTGCCTATATGATATCGGTGTGTCGCCTCTTTCGCACACTAGGCGATGCAAGTTCTGATGTGCTTGGGTTGCCCTGCAGCGATGACGGAGGACCTGCTCGACGGCGCCGCGCAGTGCGCGCACACCCTTGACCGCATTGTGCGTTCATCACTCCCGCTTCATCTCCCCATGCTGCGCGCCTCGCGCACTTCCTCTCCTGTCCCTCTACTTATGAGTGCCTCCGCGTCAACACAGACCTCCATCGTCAAGACGGCCTTCCCGACCTTCTCGACCTTGCACTTGACCGACCTCGCCGGGTTCCACCACCAAGCCTTTGGCAAGTGGATCGGTGCCGACGTCTTCTCATCGATTCTGCGCAATCGCCGTACCTGCTTTGTCTACACCTGCGACGAGACCCTCTCGGAGCTGCAGCGCGACCCGACCGAGGTGACCGGGATCGAGTGGCTCTTCGGTGCGTTCGCTGCTCTCTCCTCCTCTATCTCTCGCTCACCTCAACCCGGCAGGCTGCCCTGACACGATCATGTGTGCCATGGCGTCCATCTCGAACCTCGCCGCCGACATTCGCGAGGACGCGAATGCGCGCGTCAATGGGCAGCTCGCGCTGCAATACGCGATGCGGCGGGACCTCCTCCTTGACACAACCACAAGCTACACGCCGCGCCTCAAGCCGCACCTGCGCGGCTCGGCGTTTTACAACGTCACGCGCATCGCCGCACAGGAGGTGTGGCGCACGGCTGCGCTCATCCACTTCCACCAGGTCCTCGGCGGCCTCCCTGCCGAACACGACACACTGCAGGGCATCCTCCAGTCGTTCTTCGAGGTGTACGCCATTGTCGAGCAGGGCCTACCCGCGCTCCTCATGGGCCCGATGACCGTACCGATGTTCCTGGCTTCCACCATTGCGACGACGGCTGAATCGCAGTACAAGCTCAGGCGGCGGCACGAGAGTGCGTTCCGCTCCCGTCCTCTCTCCCGCTCCGTTCGCGCACTGACAAGGCCTCGTGCGCAGTGCTCCACCCGTACACCGGCCCGCGCGACTGCCACCGCTTCATTGAGAAGCTGTGGCGGCTCAGCTTTGCAGAGGGCAAGCAGGTCGACTGGCACAAACTGGCAGCGCAGGAGAAGCCGCTCGCATATCTGTAAGAGGTAAGGATTCGTTTACGTCTGTTGTTCCGTATCTACCCACTGTGCAAAGGAGGATGTTCGGGCTTTCCCCCGCAGGAAGACAGGCGGAAGCGCAGTTTGCGAAGGTCCCGCTCGATCTTCTCTCTCGCGTGCGCGCTCGCTTGCATGAGGTGGAGAGGCGGAAGAATGATGGATTCACCGCTAAGAGCGGGCGTAAGCCGAGCAAGACGGGGAGAATCGCACAACAAAAGTCTAAACTCAACCGCCGGCCAGCAGCGGCTCCTCAACCCGCCCTCTATTCACACTCCCTCCTACCCCTCGTCCTCCTCAACGCCGAGCGCACACACAAGGAATACCGGTCTGTGGTCGCTCACCGCGCCCATCCGCGCCAAGTCCCGCACGCAGTCGTACTTGACCACCTGCACCTCACCCTTCCGCGGCCCGCTCCGCTCGCGCTTCTCGGCCTCCTCAGGCGGCGGCGCCGGCCGCGCCGGCGTCGAGAGGAACGGTGGCAGCGGAAGGAGGGAGAGGAACGACCGCAAGCGCGTGTTGAGACTCGCGCCCGGTGCGGACGCCGAGTGCCCATGCCCGAACCCGTGCGAGAGCGTGGGCGTCCGCTCGTGCAGCTTATTCAGCGCCGCCGAGAACGTCCGTGCGCGGGGGAAGCCCGCACCGCTTGGGGCATGCGGCGGCGGGTGTGTGCGCTCCTCCTCAGTGTCGGTTGCGTCGGGCTGCGCGAGTGAGTCCGACGCCGAGTGCGGCAGCTCGGGATGCACAGCACGCGCGGAAACGCTGGCCGGGCTCGTGCCGCGCGAGAGGCCCTCGTCGCCCGAAGAAGAGGGCGACCCGCCCGAGAGCGTGAACTTCTTCCGCGGCTTGGGGCGTCGCGGCGACGGCGCAGGCGCAGAGGGCGGAGCGACGGGTGAATCGGACGGCTCGAACACAGTCGACTTGACGCGTCGCCAGAGCGAGGCAGGCTCGTCAAGGCTGCCGTTGCTGGGCGAGGTCGCGAGTGTCGTAGCGGAGGAGGTCTGAAAGTGCGGGTGACGCACTTCATCAGCGGAGGCGGGGCGCGGAGGGACTGAGATGCCGCTGTCGAGGCTTGTGACGGGGAGGTGGAGCGGCGGTGCGAGGGCGGGAGAAGTCGGAGCCGAGACAGGCGGAGGCGCACTGCTATGGAACAGGATGCGGTCTGCATGGGCAAGTAGACACATAAGCGCGAGCAGAGGGAGAAGACAAAGGACGGGAGCGCACCCGTCCAGCTCTGCACGCGCTGCTTCTTCGATGTGTCGAACGCCGGCTCGACGACCGCATCCTCCTCGTCCATCGCCTTGACCTCCGCCTCGCCCTCCTTCGTCTCCTCGCATGCGCCGGCTGAAATTGTCGTAGTAGGCACGACGACTGCCGACTGGCTGCTGCGGAGGATCGGCCGCGGCGGAAACAGCGCGCCAAGCGTGCCCCGCCGCGGACGCGTGCCCGCGCCCCCCGGCTCGCCCTCGCTGGCGTCCCTTGCGCGCTTGGCGTACTCGAGTGCCGCGGCGTTCGAGTTGCGCTTGACGAGCGTGAGGAACCGGACCTGCGCTTTGCGGACCGCGTCAAGGCCCGTCTCGCCGCCCTTCGCCGGGGGCGTAGGCAGCCCGAGCGAAGCGAGGTCCTCGCGCGCGGAGACGGCGTCGGGTGTGTCGAGCGCGGTGTCGAGCGTCGAGAGCGTCCCAACCGACATGATTGAGAGCGAGTCGTCCTCCGTCGCGGTCGTCGCGCCGCCGCCGCCGCCGCCGCTTCCTCCAAGGCGCGGCGTAGCCGGCGCACTCGAGAGCGGCACCTCCGGGTCCGTCGCCGCGCCCGTCTCCAGCGCCACTGCCGCTGCACCCTCCCCAGCGCGCGGCTTCTCGCCTCCCTTGCCGGCACCGGCGCCCGCGAGGCGGAGCAGCGTGCTCTTCTTCTTCCTCGCGCCCTTCTTCGCCGGCGTGTCGTACTTATACGTTGGCGGGAAGGTGATGTCGCCCTCGGCGAAGCCGGCGAAACACCCTTCGGGAGAGGCAAGGACGTCCCGGAGCTGGTCGAAGCGCAAGGCAGTCGCATAGTCTTTACCACGAACGAGCCAGTCGGCGTGCAGGCGCGAGATGTTGAGGCGGAAGCTGTGTGAAGAGGTGTCAGTCTGGGAAGAAATGGGACGGTGGATCGGGGCGCACTTGAGGTCTCCTGCGAAAAACAAGGCGTCGAACCGGTCGACGACCTTTGCCGGCTTCGGCCCCTCCTGTCCGCTCTCGTCCCAGAAGTCGTCGACGGCAAGCTCGTCGAGGATCTTGAAGGCATTCGACTTGCGGAACTCGAGCCCGCTCGCGTGTGCGGCGAGGTGTGCCGAGATGAACAGGAGGCGGGTGTGGTGCAGGTACAGCGAGATGCCGACGCCTGCGCTTCTTCCGTCAGGATGGTCGCGTGGACGTAGAGAGAAGGAGCGGCCGCACCGCCCTTGTTGCCCATGCGCCCGCCCATCAGCCCCGCCGTAACCCGAGCCGTACTCGCGCCCTTAACCAAACCCTCGCAGCACTTGGCGACGAATACAGCGCAGTAGATGCCCATCAGCCGCTCCTTCTCGACGAGGACATACGGCCCGCGCCCGGGCGGTCGGGGCGAAGCGGGCGCCGGTGCGTTTCCCTCCTCCTCGGAGCAGCAGTCGGACGAGGCAGAGGACGAGGACGGCGACGAATGCGAGCACCCGCCGCAAAGGTACGCCTCGAGGAGGGACGTCCAGCCCTTACCGTCAAGGCGCTGCACCTTGCCCGCGAGAACGCCGCTCGCTGTCGGACCTGCGATCGCGAACGAGCAAGGTCAGCTTGCGGCGCGTCGAAATGCGGAAGACGGAATGACGCACACTCCTGCCCGCAGACGACGACAACATGGTAGGGATGCCCTTCCGTCAGCGGGAACTTGGGGAGCGTCGCCTCGTCCGGCAGCGGGACGGTGACCGTGCTCCCCCGCGAGCTGCGGCTCCCGCCACGCCGTTTCCGCGGCAAGTGCTCGTCGGAAAACTGCGAGATGTCGCCGAGGAACTCAGTCAGGTCGCCGGTCGGAGCGGGGAGCGTGTCGTGCATGTTGAAGGTGACAAGGCGGATCTTGATACTCGGACGCGCGTCGTCCGCCGGTGCGGACGGGACGAGCGACTCGGGCTCGACGGTGAGTGGTGTATGTGCGTGCGAGGGCCGGAGGGAGGAAAGGACGGACGCCGGGCGGGAGGAGGCGGTCGAGGACGGGTGCGAATGCTTGCGGTGCTGCTTCTGCGGGTGCATGAGTGAGTTGAGCCGCTTGAGCAGCCGCTTGGGCGCGGGCTCATGGTGCTTGTAGTGGTAGGCGGGCTTGCGCGGCGAAGTGGCTACGGGAGGAGCGAGTCAGCTTCACGCGGAAGAGACGAGAACAGTCGGGACACACGATCTATGGAGGACGTCGAGCGCGCCGGCGTAGCTGAGCGGCTTGGCGTTGACTCCTCGTCTTGTCGCGCGTGGGGTGCAGGTCCTCCGAGCGCGTAGTCCACCGGGACCGGCGGAGGCAACTCCGATGCCTCGCTTCCTGCAGCAGCATCTGCGGCTGGGCCGCCCCCTCTCAGCGACGGCTCGCTCTGAGTCGCTTGGTCGGCGACCCCAGCCCCTGTTGCAGTTGTCGCCGGGCCCATTGCGCGAGAGCCCCGAGCGTTGAAGGACGACGGTCGCGGCGCACAGGGCTGTTCCGGGGCGCAAGATTCCGGTCCGCGTTGAGGCTGCGTGGCTGAGCTCTCCGCAGCGAGGAGTCGTAGCGGCTGTACGGCGTGCGCAGTCGAGGATGAGCGCAGAGACGGACGGGCGAGCTGATGAAGGTGGGGCGGCGGTCGCTGCGGCCGGTGCAGGCGGGCGCGCTGGCCAGGCTGGAGCAGACGTCTGTACGCAGTGCGCAGTCCCAGCAACCGCTAGTGTGGCCCGGGGAGAGGCAGCACGGCGAGCTCCTCAAAAGAACGTCCGCCCAGAACCGCAGATCGCCCTCATCACTGCAAAACGCACAACCGCAAGCGTGTGTAGCTGCAGATGCCTCTGCAATAAAGCATGTCTTCACCGCCAATACCCTGACCCGCGATCACCATACGGAGCGAACCGAAATGGCTGAGACCCCTTCTGAACCTCCGCTTCCGCGCACCGTCCTCGCTCAGCCCGGGGTTTCCTGAACTCGCACGCCGCATTACAGAAGCACTAATCACTGCATACCGAAACGTACTGGACAGCTATACGAAGAACGAGTGTGGTCCACTTCCCCGGCCCTCTCCTCGTTCAGGCCCGCCCAAACACCCTCTCCGGGTCCGCATTCCTCGTCCCGCAGCCGACAAGCTCCCCCATCCCCTCCGCCTCTCGTACCTCCCGCTCCTCCCCCTGCTCCACCCGGGCCCGCTCCTTCCCCTTCTCCCGCGTTGGCGTCCCGCTCGTGCGCCTCCCCGCAGCCGCCTTCCGCCGCCCTGGCGTGACAGGCCTGCTCCGCCCGATATTGAGGCCGGGGAGGCGCTCCCTCTGCCTCGGGCTGGACCCTGCGGCGAGCGCACGCGCGGGAGGCGAGGGCGCAGCGGCGGTGAGTTCGGGCGGGGCGGAGGGGAGCGACGAGCTGCTCAGCGAGGGGCCCATGCCGGTCCCGGCTGGGACGTGCGGCGGGTGTGGAGCTGGGTGAGACGAGGCGGGCTCGTCCGTCGAGAGGGCGAGACCGAAGACGGTCGTCTCAGTGCAGACCGACGGGGCGGCGAGGCTCGAGGTCCGTGGCGGTGGCGGCGGAGGGGCGCTGCTCAGGGAAGGTTGCGTGGTTGGTGCGGAAGACCGGGGCGAGCGGAAAGATGAAGAGGCGAAGGATGCGAGATCGCCCGGCACCGATTGCGAAGCAGCAAGCCCGCCCTGCCGTGGGACAGGCAACGGGCTCCACTCCGGCACCCTGTACAGCCCTGAACCGCTCGTAACGCGTGGCGTCGCCGGGCTCGGCGCGCCGTTTGTGCGCGCAAACTTGCGCTGGAACGCCCGGTTGAGCACCTCGCCCAGCTCGCCGTCCCTGCCGCCCTTCTCCCTACGCATCTCCTCGCGCGTCTTGGTGCGCGGAAGGCCGACTTTGCGCAGTTGTCGGCGCTTCCCGCCCAGCTCGCTCAAGAACGCGGACATGTCGAGCCCGGGCGTCGCGCCTGGCCCGGCACCGGGGATTGTCGAGTGTCGGCGTTTGGGCCGCTCGGGCGTCGCGCGAAGGGAGGCGCGCGCGGTGGTGAGCAGCGGGTGAGGCTTGCCGACGGGGGGTGGCGGGGGAGGAGGAGGAGGCGGAGGCGGAGGAGGCGCAGAGACGCGCGGCATCTTGGCGAAGGGCGAGCGCGGCGGTTTCTGCGCCGAGAGCTGCTCCTCTTCGTCAGCTTCGATATTGGAGGGAAGGCGAGAACAGCGCACCTGACCCCGCAATCGCTGCACCTCCTCCTCGAGCTCCTCAATTCTACGTCTGTCGCTCTTTCGCCGCTCCATCTCCCGCTCCTCCCGCCACACACGCTCGACCTGCGCGCCCGCCTCACCGAGAAGCATCGTGCCCACCTGTTCCTGCTCTCTCGCCTTACCCTGGCCCCTGTTCCTGCCGGGCGTGGTCGGCCCTGGGTCCGGTGTGCCCGTCCCTGCGGCGGAAGGGAGGTTTGGCAAGGACGCCGAAGCAGGTAGGGGCGCGAAATGCACATGAGCATGTCGACCCGCTACCGCGAGGCCCGCAGCGTGCGACTGCCCGCGCCTGTGGACTGCACCCGCGCGGCCCGCGAGCGCGGACGTCGACGACGCAGCGGAGGCCACGCCGACGCCGGTGCCCGCGGGGTCGACCTTCCGCCTGCCGCTGAGGGAGCGCATACCCCCGTCTGCACTGTGGCGGGATGCAGTCTCGCCCGACACGCGTGGCGTTAGCGCAGACGAGAGCCCTTCATCGCTCGTTGCGGCGTGGAGGAGCTCGTCCGCGTAGGAGGGGTCGGCGTACGGTCTGTATGGGTGAGTGTGGCGCGAGGAGGTGGGTGAGGTGGAGGGGTTGCGGCACGACATGGGCGAGGAGGAGGAGACCGCGGAGGAGCTGTGTAGGGGAGGGAGGGGGGAAGCTTGCGAGATGGGCGGCATGAGGGGCGGAACTGCGCACGTATCGTCAGCATCGTCACTGACTGGACGTGCAAAGGAAAGGAAGCGTTGCGCACCGCCGTCGAACAGCAAGTCCTCCGCCTGGAACTCAACCCGCCGGCGCTTCCCCCTCCGCTCGCCGTTCCCTTCCCGTCCAGCCTGCGCTCGCTCGCGCTTCTCGGCCGTCCTCGCGTGGTCCCCGTCCTCGCCTAATGCGGCTGCACCGCCCGCCCCGCTCAGACCGCGCACAAAGCCCGAAACCTCGCTGCTCGCGGCGGCCTTGATGCCGGACCAGACACCCGCAAGGCTGCTGAAGAGGAAGCTGCTTCCCGTTTTGGGCGCAGCGGACAGGCGCGGCGGACTGAGGTGGACGGTGTGGAGCGATGAGCCGGAGGTTGAGCGAGGAAGCGGGAAGGTTGAGGGCTCGTCGAGGTGTGCAGGCGGCGAGCGCGGCATGTGGTGGTGTTTTTGAGGCGTTCTAGTTGCGCTCGAGCTGCAGCCTAGCCGCAAACAGGCAGAGAGGGCGAGGAAGACGAGGAGAACCGCCTCGATCGCCCGGAACAGCGATGAAAGTCGACTCGCGTTGTAGACCGCCCAGAGCAGCCGTACGGCCTAGGGAATGTGTGACACTGAACACATGACAATATGCTAACGGAACGAGGGCATGTGGGCGATGGGATTGCCTCTTCTCCTCCCCGCTTTAGTGCTTCCTTCGACCGCATCGTGCTCCTTTACGAACGCGTCCTTCGAGCTGAGCTTATCCCTTCGCCATCTGCGGGACGGCAGATCGGTGACAAGCCGCATCTGAATTTCAAGGGTTGGTTCTCCTGATGCCGCCCCGTCGCCAGGCCCCCGGACCGTCCGCTGCCGACGTCTCTCTTCGCTTCAGATGTGGATTGTCACGATTGCCGGTACCGTACAACACGCACTGCTCGCTACTAAGCCCGATATTGTCGATCCATCTTAGCTTGATAAGGATATCGCTCCCCTCCCTCCCCTCCTCACTCGCCTCACCACCTCACCACTCAGCACAACTACCGCTCACCAAGCCACGACCTCCTCCTCCTCCCACACGCGCTGGTCGCTCGCGAGCGCCTTCTTGGCAATAGCGTAGGAGCGGTGGAGGAGCGTGAGGACGACAGGCTGGATGGAGGGGAGGATGAGGGCTGAGAGGATGAGTTGAGTGCTGCGGGCGAGGAAGGGTCAGCATTGCGTGTGCAAGGTAGCGCCGCCAGAGGCGGCAACCAAAAGATAGAAAGACGGGAACATGGAAGATGCGATGGCGGGGAAAGGGAACGAAAGAACGAGAGACGCACGGCTTGTTGTCCCGCTCGCGCACCGAAACGACGACCTCCTTCGTCTTGTCGTCCACAAGCTTGTAACACCCCTCGCTCTTCTCCTTCTGCCACCTGTACTTCCCCCCACCAACGCCCTTCCACGTCGGCTCGCCGTTCCCAAAGATCGCCCGACGGTAGAATCTGCTCCAGCGTATCCTCCTACCCTGCTGCAAGAAGAGCGTCTCCTCAGTCACCAAACCGACCTTCTTGAGCTGGTCACTGCCCCGCTCGCGCTGCTTCGCGCTCGGCACCTCGAGGAGGAGCCACTCGACGCCCTCAGCCTCGTTCCGTGCCTGCCCCTCTCCGGCGCCCTCGTCCGCCCCGAGTCCGTCGTGCCACTCTGGCCAGAGGATCCCGTCCTCGGCTGCTGCGCCGCCCTCGGCTTCACGGCGCAGGATGCCGTCCCGCCCGCGCCGGTACTCCCGCGCGACGAACACGACTCGCCGCGCTTGCGCATCGACAAAGACGGTCTCGAATTGCCGCCGGTTCGGCAGCGGCGACTCCTGCCAAGAGAGGTACAGCGAGGGGGAGACGACGTCCGGGAGGGAGGGCGACGCCCAGTCTGCGGGGTCGAATGGCGCACCGAGCGAAACGGCCGCTGCAGGGGGTGCGGACACGGCATCGGGCGGGGGAGGCGCACTGCGCGGGAATGTCGCAGACGACGGCGTCGGCGGGAGCGACGCCGGCGGCGCCGGGAAGGTGAACGTAGTCGATGCGGTCGAGTGGCCCGAGAAGCTCGACGCGGCGGGGCTCTTCGGCATCGGCGGGAGGGGCAGCGCACCACTCTGTGCGTGCAGATGCGTGTGCGCATGAGCCGCCGCGCCGCGAGACGACGTTCGCGGTCGCCAGGTCGGCTTGGCCGGGCGGAGCTGCTCAATCTCGTCCGAGTCGGCGCGCTGGTGCGCCTGCTGCTGCTGCACGTGATAGTGATGCGCCTGCGCGTACTGCTGGTGCTGGTGCTGGTCGTGCGCCGGAGGTGGAGGCTGCGCGGAGATAGGAGCCGGCGGGGGAGCCGCGCGCCGCGAGCTCACACGCGGCTGGAGGTGCTGGTTCGCGAAGACGGGCGCGCTTTGACCCGGGGCAACAGGTGCCGCCCGGTACGGCTGATACTGCGCCTGCGAGACCTGCGGCTGGGGATAACGCGGCGTCTGATCGAAGTACCCTCCGACGGCGGGCGGGTGTTGCGCGTGCGGGTATTTGCCCTGGTGCGTGGGCAGGCCGGGCGACGGGTAGGGCGAGTGTCCCGACGCAGACGTGAGCGACGGCGACGACGGGTACCGCTCGAAGCCGTAGTGCGATGAGGCGGACGAGCCGGAGGGCACAGGGGAGGACGCGCCGCTGTTGGTCGGCTGCGCGGGGCGGAGGTACTGCGGCGTGGCCATGTCCTGCGAGCGCGTCTCACGAGCAGTCTCGAGAGCAGCAGGCAGCGGCGAGGAGAGCGTGCGGAGCGGAAGCGCCGGCCAAGGAAAACACTCCAAATCGAGGGGACGCCGCGCGACGCGTCTGGACCGCGCACCGTGAGACAGGGTCCAAGTGGTCGGCGGCATGGCAGCAAGCAATACTATGGGCAGCAAGAGCGGTGTGAGAACACGTAGGAAGGCGGGAGTCATGGTCACAACGCGGCGGGCTCATTTCGCGAGGACCGGCGGGAGAAACGGGCGGCGGCGAACATGCGCATCTCTGGCCGCGTTCCCTCCTTCACCTCGCTCCGGCTCCGGTGCTCGGGTGCACGCGCTACTGCGAGAAAGGCGCATGTAGCTAGGTGCCCAGCATTTCCGTCTCTGCACGCGCCCCTCCCTCCGCGTCGCAGCTCCGCCTCTACCCCTGTTCGCCGACGCTGCTTGTCCTTGTCTGTCAGCCAGACTTGGGTCATCAACACCGAGATCTGTTCGTTCGGCTTTTCCCCGCTTGCGCGGGCCCGGGAGACTCTCCGCCACATCTGCATGCTCTGAGCGAGGCCGTTTGACCTTGCGCTGACATTCCTATGCTCGCAGGCGGCACCTGGGCCGACAGCGTCTGGAACTCGGACAACTCGTACGCAGGCCATACCGAGGGGTCGTGCGCGTCTCGCACGGGGTACGCGACCTGCGCCGAGGATGCTCTGAACGAGTCGAGGGACTTCAAGCACGGTGCGTCGGCGGGTCTTCCCTTCGGTCCTCGATGCTGCGCTGCACGACACTAATATGCGATAATGCTCCGCCTGCAAAGCCTACTGGCGCATCGGCTCGCTCAGCACCTACAAGCAGTGAAGCTTCCGCCTCCTCCCCTCGTCTCCCTCGCTCGCAAGTTACCCCCGCCCTCCGTCTTATCCCGCTTCTCCTCCTTTCCTCGGCCATTTCCTTGCATGGAGCACGTGTTGCTTAGCTTCTTGAGCGCTCTCCTACGCACGCGTAATGCAGGATGGCGCCCTCCAGCCGGTCTGGGTTTCGTTTGGTTATCTTTCGTCGCGAACAGAAAGCAGGATCACGCGAGACCGCTTCCCCTCGATACTAGCCCATAGGCTCTGCTGATGCGCTCCCAAGCGGTTGCTTTCGCGAAACTCTGCGCACCGCTGCCGACGAGCCGCGGCTTCGGCCCCACATCGCCGCCTGCTCTCCCTCCGCCAACACCGCTCCTCACTCACCACTACTCACGCTGCACGATCATGCCCCTCCCTGCTGGCGCCGAGCCGCCTTTGCCGACCAACTCCTCCTCGCTGAACGGGCCGCCTGCGGTCCTCCTCGACCGCGTCGCCATCCGCGAGCTGATGGAAGGCTTCCCCGCGCACCGCGACGCGTGCGAGTGGAGCAAGATGCGCGCGCTCTTTGCCGATGAGGAGGCTTATGTGTTTACGACGTGGAGCGGGGGCGTGCCCGTGGATGAGTTCATTCAGATCAGCGAGAAGGGGTTCGCGAAGGGGGTCAAAATCGCAGTGCGTCCTCAAGTTCCCTTCTCATCCTACACAACTCAACGAACCGGATCCTCCCAGCACCGCGTCAACGGCGGGACGGTCGATGTGGCGACGTCGGGGCCTGGGGCGGGCAAGCGCGGGCTGGGGAAGCTCAAAGCGTGCGTGTTCTCCTGGTCATCACGAGGCAGACTCTCCCTGACGACGTCCCATGCAGTACTATTACCCAGCGGTTCACGATGCCGACGGAAAAGGAGGGAGAGACGTGCGAGGTAGACGTTGACGCGGACTGCCGGCGCGTGTTTCTGGCTTTTCGCGCTCTTCCGCAACGGACTGATCCCTTTCGACGCGCAGATTGTGTTTCTTCGTCGAGAAGAAGGAAGACGGCACCTGGAAGAACCACTTCTTCAAGTATGTCTCTCCCTCCCAGCCCTTCCTCCTCGCTCACCCTTTGGCCGCGCTTAAGGGGCTTCTACGAGAAGGACAAAGCCACGCCCGTCGACCCGCGCAAGATCCCCGTCTTTGATGACGAGAAGCTCGCGTCCTTCCCGGACGGCTACCGCTACCTCGCTTACGGACAGTCTGCGGCATACAAGATCAAGATGGACCTGCCGCAGAGTAGGGGTGCGTCGCTCCTCTCTCTGGTCAAATGGAGAGGCGCTGATGCAGGTTACAGGCGAGGAGCACGACCATTTCTACCGGTGCTTTATCGACTGGCTGAACGGTGCAAGCGTCGAGGAGATGAAGGTCAAGCTGGGGGTCTAGTGCGGCGCGGCTGCAGGTTTCCCGCCCGAAGGAGAGACAATGGTAATCGAGTGCAACGACAGCGTTTGCGTAAGTTTAAACCTCTATTGGTCCCTGCGAAGCTCTTCTCCCACCGGACCATCCCTCCGGCTGTGAACCCCTCCTCCCCTCCACCCATCCCTCCGGCTCCGAGCTCCTACGTTCAAGCCCGCCTGGCAGTGCAACACGCTTATTCCACGCCACCTGCGACTCCCTCCTCCCCCGGAGCCACCTCGACCCGCGGTTCCCTTCAACCTTGTCCCACCACAGCGCACCCAGCTCGTCCTCCTCGTCGCACATCTGCGACGTCTCGACCGTGACGACGACGCTGCCCGCCGCTGAGCTCGTGCTGCCAGCGAAACTGCGGCTGCCCGCGGTCGAGGTGCGCTGCAGGCTCAGCCAGCTCTTCTTCTTCTGCCCGCGGGACATCCTCCCGTCCGGCACGTCTTCCGTCGACGAACTGAGCGGAACCGCGCTGTCGAACGCGCGGGTCGTCCCATCGCCTGGCGGACGCGTCTCCGGCGGCATTACCGTGTCCGAGGGGTGCTCGTGCGAGCGCCGGCCGTGGAACAGGCTGTTGTAGTTGACGTAGCCGATTGCGAGGCAGACGAAAAAGGAATAGATCCAGTTGCAAAGGGTGGCGTTGAGCTCGAGGCTGCAGGCGGGCTTGAGCGGGTGAAGGAGGCGAGAACAAGGAATGGAAACTCACATCGCCCAGTTACCGCCCGTCACGGCATCGTGCGCAGTGCCGTACGTGATGTAGATGATCGCACCAAGGAGAAGCGTCGTGATAACGAGGACAGAGCTGGTGATCTGCGTACATCTGCAAAGGTCAGCCTTCTGTCACCCTACTCGGCGACATGAGACGCACCGCCGTCAAGTCCCGCTCTGCCTTCTTCAGCTCAAGCACCTTCCGCGCCTGTCTTCTCGCCGCCGGCTCCTGCCCCTTGACGTTCCGTCTCCGTGCCAGCTGCTTGACCTCGAGCAGCGTCAAGCTCGATTTGCGGCCGTTGCGCTCCTTCCCCGTAGCGGTGTGCGCCGTCGCCTGACTATCGCCCGACCCGCGGCGCGCCTCTCCCCCGTCCGTTGCGCGCGATTCCCGCCGCCAGAACGAGAGTGGGGCCATCGCCGATGCAGGGGAGTCTTCCTGCCCGCGGCGAGGAAGGCCGATGCTCACCGCCCCTGCCGGCGCGAGTGTCTCAACTGCTCCACCGTCTGCCAGTGGCGCGGTTGTTTTTACTGCGGCCCCGCCCTGCCGCGTCGTCTCGACAAGCGCGAGGATCTCAACGCTCTCCTTGATCCGGAGGTGTAGCCGCCGGGCAAGCGCAAGCCCGCCGAGGTTCACGACTGCGCAGGACGCCGCGAGGAGGGAGGTCAAGGCGACCATGGCGATGCCGGATCTGCGGGCGAGTCGACCGGTTAGCTTGTCGAAGCGGAGGGTCAAACGGGAAGGATGGCGACGCACGGACGACCGCGGTCCGCTTCGTTAGCAAACGCCTGCGCAGGGCGTTGGACGGGAAGGAAGTCAAGGAGCGTTGGCGTCCGTCCGTCGAGTGAGGCGTCAAGCGCGACAAGCGCGGCGCGCAAGTGGGCGTAGCGGCGCATGAGCCGCACACCAAGCACGACATTGGCCGTCCCATGGCCCTGTACAGAGGAGAAGGTCAGCAGCGGAGAGTGGGGTGAGAAAGTGAACGCACGACGTGAAGAAGGATGAGCGTCAGGCCGAAGCCAACGAAGATGCTATTCGCGATCCAGGCGGCCATGAAGCGCGAGTCATTCGACTCAGCTGCAACAAGGAAGGCCTGCGATATCGTGCCTGCATGAGTAGACTGATCGTAAAGTGCTTGAATTAGGGGAGACGCACCTGAAGGCCCGAGAAGGAGACCAGCCAGCCCGAGATGAACAAGAACATGCCGTTATAGACGCGCGCGACGATCCATGCCGTTTGCGGTTTGTGCAGCGCATAGGTGCGGTAGAAGCTGACAAGATAGAAGACATCCCACGCAAAATAGATGAACAGCGCGAGCGTCCAGGTTGGTCGAGGACTGCGGGAGGAAAGGGTCAGCTTTGAGTGAAGGACAAGTGCGTAGCGGAATGAGACGGCAAGGGAGCGTAAAGGCAAGGAAGCAGACTGAAGAAAGACGACTCAAAGAAGCGCCAAGGGGAGGAAGGAGGGGAAGGGAAGGACGTACTTGAGAACGATAAACCTGCCGCTTGGGCGGTCCACGAGCCGCGCGAGCCACAAGCTTCGCCAGCGCGGTCTTTCCAAGCTGTGCCAGACGTGTATGGCGAGGTACAAAGCAGCGAGGAGGAAGAACCTGCGGGCCGAGCGGTCAGCGAGCCGGAGGAAAGAGGCGGAATAGAGACCCACAGGGCACCCAATGCCCACAAGATACGATTCGTACAGTCAGCCCGGCTGTCGGCGCTGGGTAGACGGCCTGATCGAGCGTTGCGATCAGGCGGGGGACGGTCGAGCTATCGAGGTCAGCGGGGAGGCCTAGGGATGACATCGCGTCGTGTGCCGTGGTGACCGCCGCAGCGGCCGTGCGCAGTGCGAGTCGGGTGAGCTGAGTGTGGTGTCAAGTCGGCAAATCCGCGGCAGCACAAGCAGCAGAGCGAAGCAGAGTCGAGCAAAGCCATGGCCCGCCTCTCACAGCCTCAACTCGCATGAGCACACGGAGTCTGGACGCTTTGCATCGGTCGGACAGCAGCGCCGGCCGACTCCGAGCAGCTCATAGAGCGTGGCGACGTTGCGCGTATCGGAGAGGTTGGGAGTCTTGCCGGAGAAGGAAGGCCTACGCTCGACGGCAAGGAGCGCATCGTCGAGCAGCGAGCTGGCTAGAGCGTGCACGGCTTTGTGTCACCAAGCAGATACCGCACGATCCCACCTCGAGCGGGGGAGTGAGGGGGAGACTTCCAAGGTCCGACGACTCAACCGCGCCCCTTGCCCTCTTCCACATCGCGTCTTGCGCACGTTTGCCACTAATAGGTCGCGCACTCTCTTGTACGCCTTGAATGATGCCTGCCAGATGAGCGCGCGCCGCTCTTGAACTCGTTTCGCTTTTGCCGAGTTTCATCAGTACGCCGAGCGATTCTCGCTCGTCCCGACGCGAACACCGTAGACACGGGGTTGCAGAACCTTGAAAGGGTCACGCGGGGACGGGGCACGGCTCGGCCGTTGCGCCAGGACTTGCTGATCCTGCCGCTCTACCCAGCCGACTCGGACATGCCCCCCTCCGAGCCGACTGCCCCGCTATCCTCCACAAGCGAGCGCAGAGACCTGCTGCAGTGCATTGCTCCTTGCTCAAATATTTCCACTGCACCGCCGTGCTACTCACGTCTTTGTCTCGAGATGACTGCCACCATCCAGACTCCTTCTGCTGTCGCTCACGGCATCCAGCGCCTTAACGCCGCAGGCAGCGCTGCCAGGCCCTCCATCTTCGACCAGTTCTCGCTGAAGGGGCAGGTGGGCGTCGTTGCCGGGGGCGCGGGCGTTCTAGGGTTGGAAAGCGTGCTTGCCCTCCTCGAGGCTGGCGCGATCGTCTGTGTGTCTCCTGCTTGCTGAGACTGCTCCTACCGGCTTCTACCGGTCCGCGAGCCAACTAGCTGACACACGCTCGAGCATACAGACGCGACGGACATCATCCCACCGGAGAAGCTTCGCGATGAGTTTAGGGCGTGCCAGGCCTTCGCAGTCGAGATCGGCAGCAAGCTCAACTACACTCAGGGCGACGTTTCCGACGCTGCGTTCGTACAGCGCTTCTGCGAGGAGGTGAGCGGTGGGGAGGGGCGTTTTGAGTGCGTGCCGTTCGTTCGTCCGGGCAGCTAATCGAAATAACCTTCCCTCGCGCAACAGCTTCTGCGTCCTCGCAAACGGCTGGCTCCACCCCGAGAAGTCTACCCTTACGCTGACGGAGGAGGAGTGGGAGAAGACGTTCAAGCGCGTCGATGTTCTGCTTCTTGACCGTGTCCTGCGCAAGCTGACCCGTCACTCCTCTTCCCGCTCCAGAATCAACGTCACCGGCAGTAGGCCTTCCTCCCTTGCGAGCTCTGGCTCGTCCATCCTGACGCCCTCCTACAGCCTTCCTTCTCGCGCAAGCCGCCGCAAAGCAGATCAAGCGCGCCGGCCGCGGCGGCGCGATCTTGATCTTCGCCTCTGTCGCAGGCTTCCACATCCAGCGCAGCGCGCCCAACGTCCCACACACCTGGCCGGCGTACAACGCGAGCAAGGCCGCGACGCATCAGCTCACGCGGAACCTCGCTGTCGAGCTTGCGAAGGACACTATCAGGGTCAACTCGCTATCGCCGGGACAGTTCCTCACTCCGTGCGTTCCTTCTTTTTCTCTCTTCTTTGGCCGTGATGGACGAGGCACTGATGGGGAAAAGGCACAGAATGAACCAGCACCTCGTCGTGAGCGCGCCGGACGTCCTACGCCACTGGACGGAGAACAACAACCCGATGGGGCGGCTCGGAAGGGCGGACGAGGTCCGCGGCGCGACAGCGAGCTCTCTCCTCCCCTCTCAGCGTGACTTCTCTTCCTCAGCCCGCTGACGCCGGGCTCTGCGCGTGCAGGTGTACCTCTGCTCCTCCGCCTCGTCGTGTACGCGCTCCCTTTTCTCCTTCTTCCCGTCCCGCTTCCAATCACCTTCCGCTTCTCCATCCACGCTCATACTCGCTTTGCAGATGTCACGGGCCAGGATCTCGTCATCGACGGCGGGTTGACGGTGAGCCGCTTTACCACATTCTCGCCCTTGACGCCGGGCAGCGCAGTACTGACGGTCGTGCGTCCGCAGGTCTGGTAGCGATGCGCCAAGTCTGTAAACAGTCTGCTCTGTATCGAGGCAACCGCTGACTGGAACGCCGGGTTCCGATGAGAACCCGCTTTCAGCTTCATGAGCTCGTCGCTCCTTCGCGACAGCAGCGACGAAAGCCGCCTACTGGCCCAGACTTCCGACTGATCTGTGCATAAACGTACTGCGTCTTTCGCTTCGCCCGCTTACTGCTCGCAACGCGCATTCTCCCGCTTCTCGCCCCTCTCGCTCGAGTCGCGCGGAAAGGACAGGTACAACTCGGCTCGCTGATGCATGTCCTCCCTCTTCTCCTCCGCCCGCATGCGCGCTTCTTCCTCCATCTCGTGCTCAGTAGTATCCCGGGTAGCCGATCGCCGGCGGGTAGTGGTGGTGTCGTCTGCGGCGGTGCGAGTGTCGGTGGTGGTGGTGGTGGCCCTCGCATGGGACGAGAACAGGATAGGGGACAGGGACAGGGTACGGCTGCGCGCACCTCTTGCGCCTCTCCCTCTCGCGGCCGTGCCTCCACCCAGCGCCGTACCACCCCTCGCGCTCGGCCTCGAGGCCCTCCTTGAGCGCGTCGACCGCCGCGGAGTGGACGAGCGCGCGTTCTTCACATGCAAGGACGCGACGGCGGAGCGCCACGAGCGACGAGAAGAGGTACCAGAGGAGGAGGAGTAGGAGGAGGAGCAGGATGGAGGGGACGATGATCAGGACGAGGCGGTCCCGCTCCGAGGGGGACCACCGGTCGTCGTCCCAGCTCCACCAAGGGCGCGAGCCGTCGTCGAAGCGCCCGTTGCCGCCGTCGTAGGGGCCTGCGCGCGCCAAGGCGGGGGTTAGCGGGCGGTTTGGGAAGGTCCCTCGGCGGAGGAAAGGGGCAGCGCACCGTTGTAGCCGTTCTGGGGTGCCATCTCGGTGCGCTAGGGTACGTTCCTTGTGTGCAGAAGTTTGTTGCGGCAAGTCCGGCGGGTCTGCGCGCGTGAGGAGCTGGTCAAGACTCGCTTCGCACCGTCCGCGAGAAGGGAGGGACGCGATGTACTGCGGACGACTCGAAGCGCTGGTCCAGCCGCGACAAGACCTCGGAGCAAGTACAAGCGAGCAAACGAGCGAGTGAAGGGCAAGAAGGGAGAGAAGCACGGACGAGCTGCGCAGCGAGGGTCGCACCGGAGGAGGGACATCGCCGCTCCTCTTCCGCCCGCCGCCCGCTGCGTCCGACAAAACAGTACTTTCAATTGCGGTTGATCTAGCATAAAGGAAGAGGCGAGAGAGAGGGAGAATAACAGGGTATGCAAGACATGGAGGGAGAGGGAAATGGGGAAAGAGAGGGGATGGTTACTCGTCGTCCGTCTCAATCATGGACGCGTCGAGCGAAAGCGCATGCAAGAGGAGGTTGACGTTGCGCTGCACGCCGCGCGCGAACGAGGCGTCAGCACGGCTAGGAAGGGTAACGAGAGAGGGAGGAGAAGGACGCACGATCTTGAGCGCGGCCTTCTCAGGCGCGACGGCCTGTGCGCCTCTCGCCTTCGCGCCGCTCCTCGCCGCGCGCACGCCCTCGATGACCTTCTCCCTGACGCCCGTGACGAGCACCTGCTGCTGGTCCGGGTCTGCGCATACGGCGACCGCAGCAAGGAAGCGCCAGACGGGCTCGTCGTCGGCGTCGGCCTCGGGGCGAAGCGCGTCGAGGGACTGGTACTGCGCGACGCCGAAGGGGAGGCTGGCGGCGAGGCGCGACGAGGGGAAGAGCGCGAGGAGCTGCGCCGGCGCGGCGAGGACGCCAAACAGGTGGGTGAACGTCCGGTGCCACTGCTCCAAGTCTGCGGCTGCGGCCGGGTCAGCCGGCACGTCGCCCTGCGCCTGCTTGAGCGACTCGGCGCGCGAGAGCAAGATCGTGAGGAACGCGAGGCCAGGCTTGGAGCGCCCGACGCGGACGAGGTCGTTGCGGCCCATGAGGAGGCCGAGCATGCCCGTCACCATGCGGAGCTGCGCCTGACCGACGACGGCCATGACGGGCGCAACAATCGCGTTGAGGAGCGTCTCGGTGCGCTGCTCAACGGCGGCGCGGCGCGCACGGCCCTCGGCCGAGGTGGCCGTGTCGAGCTGGTCGAGGAGTGGTGCATCGACCACGACGTCGAGCGTGTCGAACGTCGCGACGAGGAGCGTCAGGAGCGTGAGCGTCTGCTCCGGCGAGAGGTGGCGGATCGCACGAGGGAGGATCCGTTTGCCCTTGGTGACGGCGAGGAGCGAGATGAACGGATGCGGCGTGCTGCGGGCGAGCGGGCGAGCGGGCGGGCTCCGGGGCGTTAGCACCTCTTCCCCCGGACTCGAGCGGAAGGATAGCAACGCACCAAGCGTCAAGCGGGTCCATGACGTGCAAGTTGTCCCACAAGCGCGCGACGAGCTCGCGGTACTTGTCCTCACTCTCCTTGACCGCAGCGCTCGCCTCAGTGCACCTCGCCTCGAGCTGGCTCTTGACCTCCCCCTCGACGGTCATCTGCTCAAGCTGAGCACGGAGACCCGCCTCGGCGCCGTGCAGCTGCGGCTGGATGCGGCGCAGCTGCTCAAGGTCAAGGACGCAATCGTACACGCGCTCGATGATGACGAGCGCGTCGCGGTGCGAGAGCGGGCCCGTCACGGCGGCGGCAGCAGGCGACGACGATGAGGTGGACGGCGCGGCGATAAGCCCCGCGCCGGCGAGGAGGCTCTGGCCCGTCGAGACGCCCTTGTCCTCGCCGTCCTTGCCCTGGCCGTCCTTCTTGTCCTCGTCGCCCGCCGCGACGGTCGCGACGCTCGCGCTACTCGGCTTGACCTGCAACAGCGGCCTCGGCGCGCTCCTCGTCCTCGTCGCAATCTTTCCGAGTGCGCCGTCAAGACTGAGCGTGGCAGGTGCATGCGCGTTGCGCTTCTTGGCGCTGTCGACCAGACGCTGGACGTTCTGCGCCATCCGGTTCATCGCGTTCTCGCGGCGCGTCGGACGCCGGTTACCACCCGCACCCGCTGCGGGAGGAAGAGGCGCGCCAGGCCCGCGGGCGGCGCCCGGAGGCGGGAGGACGCCCTGCGCGGCGAGACGCGAGTGCTTGATCGCGGCCATGATGTGAAAGTAGAAGTCATCGGCGTAGGGGTCGTCGGTGACGAGCTGCGAGACCTGGATCCGCGTGATAAAGTCCTTGTCCGAGTTGCTCATCAGGTTGTTGTGCTTAGCCTGCTCGCGCACCCCGCTTCGTCAGTTCCCGCTCGCATATGCGAAGAGAGTCGGGGAAGCGCACCATGCTCGCGATCTTGAGGGCCTTCTTCTTGCGCGCAGCCTCGGCCCGCTCATGCTCGATGATCCGCTCCTCGACCTTGCGGATGAGCTGCTCGCCCGCCTTCTTCTTCTCCTCGTCGGCCTCGCCCTCCTGCGCTCCGGCGCCTTGATTGCCCGCGCCCGCACCCGCGCCCGAGCTCTGAGAGGCGACAGCGTGCGCCTGGGCGAGGAGCGCCTGGAGCTGCGCGCCTGTGAGCGACGGGTGCTGCGCGCCCTGCTGCGCGGTGAGGAGCGCGAGCTGCTGCTCGACCTGGGCGAGCGTGCCCGGCTGCTGCCCCTGCACCTGCGCCTGGGAGGGCAGCGGCGGGAAGAGCGTCGCGCCCGGAACGGCGGGAGGGGGCGGCTGCGCCCCGAGAGGGGGGAAGCCAGGCCCGGGGGTGCCCGGCCCTGGCGGCGGGGCGGGGAAGCCCTGCAGCGCGGCAGGAGGAGGAGGCTGCTGAGCAGCGGCGACGGCGGGGCTACCGAGTGCGGGAAGCTGGCCGCCGAGGGACGCAGGACGCGAGCCCGCAGCGGCGCCGGCGCCTGGGTGGCCGGGAACGAAGCCCGGCGGACCCTGGGGTGGGAGGGGCGGCGCGCCGAACGGGCCGAGGACATGCGGCGGGAGGCGGCCCTGTGCGACCATCTGGGCTAGGAACTGCGCCTGGAGGTGCGGCGGGAGGTCGGCGATCTGAGGCGGGAGCGGCGGGAGCACGAAGCCTGCCGGCGCTGGCGGCGGCGGCGGCGGCGCGCCGTGCGGCCGGAGGCCCGGTGGAAGCATCGCAGCGGGCTGAGGAGACATGCCCGGCGGCAGCTGCTGCTGCTGGCGGCGGCGGAGGTCGGCCTCGACCTCGTCGACAGTCATGGGGCGAGCAGCTGCATTGCGGGCGGCGGCAGCGGCTGCGCGCATCTCTGCCTCAACTTCATCGAGGGTCTTTACCTGCCTCGGTGGCTGCTGCGCGGGGAGTTGGACGGGGGTCGCGCGGGCGAGGAGCGGGTCGTCGTTGAGCGAGGTCCAGGGCGAGAGGGTGCGGCCTGCGGGGGTGGTCGCCGACAGGAGCGGGTCGTCGCCAAGGGTCTGCTGCAGCTGCGAGGGCTTGTTCGCGCTCGCGCTCGCGCTCGCGGCGAGGTTGGCGGAGGCTGCGGCATCGGATCCGAGGAAGCGCGAGGTGGACCCGGCAAAGTCAAAGTCGCGCCCTGTGGGCTGGGTGAAGGTGTCGTCGTCGGCGGTACCAAAGGTCTCGTCGTTGAGGTCGTTGAGGCGCTCGTCGAGGAGATGGGCGAGGTGGTGCTCGTCGAGGGTGTCCCCGAGGAGCTCGTGCTCGTCCAGGGCGTCGAACGAGTAGACGGCGAGGTCCTCGGTGACAGCGTCCCCGTACAGATCTGCCATGCTGGCTTTGTTGCCCGCTCTGCCCCGGGCGAGAGCGATGGCGAGAGAAGAGGGTGACGGCCGAGGTCAAGCCATACGTAACATATACATCTAGTCTAGTCTCGACCAAGCGACGACACCTTGCTCTCTCCCTCTTTTCTCTCACTGGCGCTTGCTAGGCGAGTCACAAGCAGCTGCGCTGTAGTCTATGTCTTGGCTCAGGCCACCGCGACTCGCCCTGCTCAGTCTCGTCGCCGTTTCGCTCCTTGCCCTCTCGCTCGCGTCCTCGGCCGCTGCGCTCCCCACCCAGGTCGACCCCTTGCAGCCCGATCAGTCGCCTTGCTACGAGCCCTACCTCGCATTCCCGCACTCTGCACCACGGAAGGGGCGCGCCTTCCTCCCTGCCGACCCAGCTGCCCCCGTCCACCCGCTCCTGCGCGACATCCGCCTTCCCGACCACCCCACCAACCCCGCTCCGCGCCCTCAGCTCGCTTGGAACCGTCACCCGCTCTACACCCCGGGCCGCAAGAGCAACTTCACCACCAGCGAGTTCAAGTTCCGTCCCGAGCGCCTCTCCAAGCGCAAGGTCGTCTCGAGCGTAGACGTCGACTTTCCCCCCTCCGCATGTCCGTCCACTCCCCATGTTTGCGCACAAGCATGCCCCTGGCATGACTGACGAAGCGCTCGCTCCCGCAGGGATCGACATCAACGACCTCTCGACTATCGCCCGCCTTGCCCAGGCTGCGGTCGCACGCATGCAGACCTGGTACGAGGACGGCCTCTTCGAGTGCGTCCCTTTCTCTCCCTCTTTCGGCGCTCCTCGTCGCCGTTGCCTCTCCCTTACCCATGCCGCCGCTCGCGCCGAGAGAACGCCCGGCCGCCAAGCCACTCCTCCGCTGGGCCTCGCTTGTGCTCGCTTGCGACGATCCGCCAAACGAACACTGCAATTGACTGGACGGCATCCGTGAATGCTCGCAGGTGGACGGGCTGGTGGCAGACGCCCGTACTCGGCATCGCGTACACGAATTTGGACCTCGCGCTCGGCAACCACGGCACGTCAATCCTCCATCCTCTCGCGCGCGCGGGCACGAGAGCCAGCTGCCGCCATCGCTGCATGCAATCGTGAGCGAGACTGACGTCCCAATGTTTGCACTGCACGCAGTGAATGAGCTCCTTATCAAGGACCTGCTCATCAAGAACGACGACCTCGGGTGGATGATCGACAAGTACATTGATGACCAGAGTGCGCACTCGTCTTTGTCGTCGCAACAACTATGGACCTTGACTGACGAGCTCTTCGTATATTCTTCCCCTCGTCCACCTTCCTACCCCTCCTCTTCCACTCGATCAACTTTGCCGCCGCCCTCCCTCCCTCTTCTGCTCCCTGCTACGTTCTCCTGCTCCGTTCCTTCTCGACTGCCCCATATCTCCCCATCCGCGCGCTCCCTCCCACGCAAGCGCAGGTTGGTGGGCAATGTACGCCCTCCGCGCGCACCAAGCCTACCCCAACGCGACCTGGCTCGAGATGGTCGAGACGATCAACAACAATAACACGCTCTACTGGTCCGACACGTGCGGCGGCGGCGTTCTTTGGCTCACGTATCGCCCGCTCATCAAGAACACCATCACGAACGGGTGCGCGCGCCGTGCTTCCGAGCAGGACTCAGCGCTGACACCCCCAAGGCCATGCCACCCTCCTCCCGCAGGCTCTACTTCAGCATCCTGACGCGGCTGTACCGCTACACAGGCAACGCGACGCACTTTGACTACGCGATGAACACGCTCAACTGGTGGCTCTCGTGGGCGTTCGACGCCGACAACGGCCGCGTATATGACACGATCACCGCCGAGTGGGAGGGCCAGCCGCAGAGCGGATGCGAGCGCTCGGGCGAACAAACGTGGACGTACAACTCGGGCGCGTTCCTCTTCGGCCTCGCTGACTTGTACTATGCGACGGGCGACGACCGCGTCCTCGACCTCGGGAGGAGCATCGCCTACGCTGCAATCAGGGACTTTGTCCCCGATACGGAGACTGGCGTACTCGTCGAGGCGTGCGAGAACGACCCGCCTCCCGCGCCGGGGAAACCGCCTGCGTGCCAGCAGGACGAGACGATCGTGCGCGCCCCTCTTCCTTGCCCTTCCTCTTACCCTCCTCGCTCCTCTTACCCTTCTCGCTCACTCTGCCCGCACCCGCACACGCTGACGCTGACACGTTCACCACCGCCCGCCACCTGCCGTCCGCCATACGCGCGCCCGTAGTTCAAAGGGATCCTCCTCCTCGGCATGTCGGAGCTGTACGTCGCGCGTCCCGACCCCAACATCTACAATTTCATCAACACGCAGCTGTTGAGCAACGCGTTCAACAATGTAGACGATTCTTGGTTGTTCGGGATGTGGTGGGGTGGACCGGTAGGTCTTTCTCGCCTTTTTAGTTCGTCCTGGCCTGTCCGAGGGCGTGCTGCGGCTCCCCCGTCCTCCCGGCGTCTCCCGGCTCCTCTCCTCTTTCCGTTCTTCCTCCTCCTCTTCTTCCAGTTCTCAGCCCTCTTCCCGCCCGCTCTCCCTCTGCCCGCGCCCGCTCTCCCTCTGCCCGCGCCCGCTCTCCCTCTGCCCGCGCCCGCTCTCCCTTCGCTCGCTTCTTGCGTCCTTCCCTCCGTCGGTTCCCTCCGCCCCCATTCGTCTCATCCGCGTGCTTTCCTTACTCTCATTCGCTAACCCCATACTCCCTCCTCCCTCTCTTCGCACACCCAGTGGAATGAAACTACCGCCGGCCCGAAAACCCAGCTCAACGCCATCTGCCTCCTCGCCGCCGCCGCGACCGTCAACGCCGACTTCCTCTCGCGCGCCACGGGGGGCAACACGGCCGTCGGCAGCGCGACGGACCAGATCGCTGTCCCGGAGAGTACCGCGACGGGCGAGGCGGGCAGCACAGAACGGACCGCGGGCGGGACGAGCGCCGCGCCACCGCTTGTCCGCCCCGCAGGCGCGAGCTCGGGTGTCGGCGCGCGGGCGGTCGTGGGCGCTGCGGTGCTCGGCGCGGGGTGGGCTCTGCTCTGGGCGTGAGCAACGGAGGGAGGGAGGAGGGGAAACAGACACTGATGATGAGAGTCTTTGTTGTGTGGAGTAGTAATTACACCTTCCGGATGGAACTGTTGACCTGATCTGCCTTCTATGCCTTCTCTCGCTCGCTTCTTTGCGCCGCCTCGGACTCCAACCTCTCTGCTCTCTCTGCCTGAAGCCAGCGGAATCGCAGCGCCGCTCCATCCCGCAGCCCTCGCGCAGGCGCTACGCCAGGATGCTCCCAAGCGGGACCTCGTACCCCTCTTCGGCCCAGTACGGCAGGCTGCTGCTCCAGTCCCAGTCGAGCGTCTTGTCTGCATGCGGGTCGTGCGTCCGAGCGTCAGCGAGGCCCGCACAGTGCGTGCGGGATGATGCACGGAAAGAGCGGGGCTGAAGAGAGGGAGAGAGAGGTGGAGCGGGCGAGAGGGGAGTTGCGAGTGCGTCAAGCGGGGCGGCGGAGTGAGGGGAGAGGGGAGAGTCGCAGGTCCCGAGCGCGGGGAACAGGAAGAGAGGACGCACACCGCATCGCATGCAGCCAGATAAACAGCTGCTCCGGCCTCGGGTCGGGCACGAGCGGCGTGAAGCACGTCGCGCAGAACCCGTCCTCCTCCCTCACCTCTCCCTGCTTTTCCCCCTGCCCCTCCTCCTCCGCCCGCGTTGCATCAAGCCCCATCCCGCCCGCGCCGGCAGCGCCCGCAGCCCTCGCGCGCTCAACGCCCTCGACATCGCGCTCGCGCGCATGCCCGTCCGCATGGTCCTTGACCTCGCGGAGCGCGAGGATCGCGCGCTCGGCCGCGGCGGTCAGGGGCGTGTCGTGCGGTTTGCGGTCGAGCTCCGCTCCCTGAGCCGACGCGGCGGGCGCAAGGCGCGGACCCTCGGCCTCGTCGGCGCGGACCTCCGCCTCGACAGCGGCCTTCTCCTTCTCCATGAACCGCTCCCCCCTCTCCCTCCGCTCCCTACGGTCCTCGCTCGTCCCGCCGCGCGCCTCGCCGAAGACACCCCCGCGCCCGCCGCTGTCGCCCCATGCGGCGCGGTTCTGGTAGATCGGGTCGTTGGCGATCGCGTGCCCGAGGTACTGCAGATGGACGCGGATTTGGTGCGAGCGGCCGGTGATGGGGCGGCCTTTTTTGTTCAACAAGGCGATGCGAGGGAGATAGGGAGGAGGTAGGCCGGAGGCGGGGCGGGCGCGGGGGCGGGAACAGGGCGGCAATAGGCAAGCGGGGTGTAGCAATGTGCGTGAGGCCAGTGAGGCGAGCGCGAGGAAAGACGGACGACGATCAGCGTGCTCAGGACGAGGGAGAACGCCAGGGCAGGGAGACAGCGGGCCAGGACGCACAGTGCACAACGCTGGTGTTGCTCCGCTCGTCGTAGCTCAATCGCGTAAAGATCGTCTTCGCTTCCTGTGCTCCATTCCCTCGTTATTAATGCGCCAGAATGGAGGGATGAGCAAGGCGGGAGACGCACCCGGCCCTCGGGGTGGACGACGTTGACGCCGATCTGCCTGTCAATGGTGAGGAGCGGCTCCTCGCATACGACCTCACCGCTTCACCGCGCCTCAGCGCTACTAGTTTTCGCCCGCCGAAGAGAAAAGAGAGGACACGCACTCGTGGAAGCGCCCCACACACCGCGCGACATACTCTTTGCTCACGCCGCCCTCGTGGTTCCTCCTCCCGCCGAACCACGCGCCGAGCTTCTTCGATGCTTCAACTGTCAACGCGCAGACCATCACGCCCGAGGTGAGGCGGTCGAGGCGGTTCGAGGCTGCAGGGTGTCGAGGGTCAAGGGATTGCGGAGGGGCAGCGGGAGCGCGGGACGCACTGTGCACGAGCGGGAGGCCGTAATCGTACTTCAGAATCTCGAGAAGGGTGTTGAAGTTGTACCGTCCCGTAGGGTGCACCTGCACTCGTTGCGTCAGCTTGCCCCGCGAGTAGAAAGGGAGCGCCAGTGGAGGAACGCACCGGCATCGATCCCGGCTTCTCGACGACGAGCGTCTCGCCGTCGTTCCCGGGCAACCGGCCGTCGTAGAGGATCTTGATCGGGCCAGCCACGACTGGGGGCTCGTGGCTGCGCGGCCGAATGTCGCTCGGTTAGCTCATGCGAAGCGAAGTGGAGTAGTGGAGGCGGGACAGGGGAAGCGCACCGGTGCAGGACGTTCGAGATGAGGTCGCCGTTTCGGAGGATGTGGTCGGGCGTGCTCTTCTGGTTGTTGACAACGATGACACCTGCGGGAGCGCTCCCTCATAAGCGGGGTCAGTTCGCTCCTCGCCCTCCTTGCGCAAGGGGGCGTACCGTTTTCGATCGCCCATTCCTGCGTCAGCACATAGCATCAGGGTCAGATAAGGGCACAAGAGAATGCGAGGGAACGCACGTAGTACTCGTTGCTCCGGTCCCTAACCCACGCGCCTGGGCGAGTCAGCGTCGCTCATCAGCAATCCGTGGCGAAGGACCGAGGGAGCGGACCTGAATTCACTGTAGCTGCGTGGGGTATGTTGGGCGGGTGAGCTCGCTATACGGGGAGATAGGGAGGGAGAGGGGACGGACATGTCGATGAGGGTGCGGCCCTGCCAGCGCTCCTTGGCCCAGCTTTCGAAGACGTACCTGCGGGAGGTGTGGCGGTGTTAGTGGACCCCTAGATACGGGAAAGAGATATAGGGACGCGCATGTAGGGCTTGACCTTCCTGAGTCCGCCGTCGTCGTAGTACTGCGGTGTCGGCGGAGGGAGGGCGAATGCGCCGGTGGGCGGGGGGATGTCCTTGCGGGATGTGCCGCCCTCGCCCTTGCCCATCTTGCCGGACTGTGCGCGGGTCTTGTCGGTTGCGGTCGGGTTGGCCATTCTTGAAGCTCGACGCGACGCGAGAGCAGAAGCAGATGAGCGAGAGAGTCGCCTCGAGCGAGCGCGTGCGGTCGGCGTGTAGCTGGATCGCCGAATGCGAGAGCAGCAGGCACACTAGACTTTAAGACCGAGATCTTCTTGCCAATAGCCGAGTCGTCGCGGGAGAAACGCACCTCCGGGAAGCTGCAGCTCTCGTTCTGCCTCGTCGCCTGCTCCACCCAAGATCTGCCACAGGATGCCCTCGCTCAGCAAAGACGTCAAGCAGGCAGTCGACGCTACACAGCTCGGCCAGCCCGTCCACGACCTCATCGCCCGCTCCCGCCTCATCAAGCAGGGCGCAGAGGGCGCACGTCTCTCCCCTTCCCACGGCACAGAACCACCGTGACTGATGCTCGGGCACACCTGCAGAAAGTCTACCGCGCGACCCTCCTTCCCTCGCCTCGCATGACCTTCTCGACCTCGTCCGCCCTCTCCACCTCCCCCTCGGCCCCTCCCGCAGTCCCCATCCTCCTCAAGTACCGCTTCCCAAAGCACTACCGCCACCCGACCCTCGACGCACAGCTCACGCGCCAGCGCCTCACCGCCGAGGCGCGCGCGCTCGTCCGCTGCGCCAAAGCCGGCGTCCGCGTACCCGGCCTGAGGCTCGTCGATGCCAGGCAGGGGTGCTTGGGCATGGAGTGGGTCGAAGGCTGGAGCGTCAGGGAGATCCTCGGCGGTGGGCAGGAAGAGGACCTATCCGCGGTCGAGGAGGAGGACGAGGTCGAGGACGCCGAAGAGGCGGAGGAGGAGGATGTCGGTGCCCTTGTACGCGCAGCGGGTGTTGACGAGGGTACGTGCTCTTCACTACCTTCGCTACTTCGAGCTCAATGTGCCCGTTTGCAGACGAGATGCTCCGCGCTATCGGGCGCGAGATCGGCAAGATGCATTGCGCCGACATCATCCATGGCGACTTGACAACGTCCAACATGATGGTCCGGCTGCGGGAAGCGGGCAGGGGGGCGGCGTTCGAGGTGGTACGTCTGCGCGCGTCTTGTGCTCGGGCTGTGTCCGTTCGCGCGTGCGAGCTGACCCTCCGTTCTTCGCCGCCACTCTCCCTCCTCTTCCTCCCGCATCCCGCTTCTCCTACCTCTCCTTGCCCCTCCTATTCGTCTCTAACCTACCTCCGTGCGCCTCCTCTCGGCACTCCTGCGTCTATCCGCGCTCCGTCCCTACGCACCCTCACGCCTGCCCTTTCTCCCTTTTCCTCCTATCCCTCGTCCTGCTCGCCCCTTTGCTCCTGCACGCTCTCGCCCCACCCCTCCGTGCAGGTCCTCATCGACTTTGGCCTCTCCTCCACCTCACCCATGGTCGAAGAACGCGCCGTCGACCTCTACGTCCTCGAGCGCGCCTTTGCCTCGACGCATCCCGTCGCGCCGGGCCAGCGGGCGCACTTTGAGCTTGTGATTGAGGGATACGAAGAGGCAGTGAGGAAGGGAGGGAGGAAGGGCGAGTGGGAGAGGGTTGTTGCGAGGCTCGAGGAGGTCAGGATGAGGGGGCGGAAGAGGAGCATGGTGGGTTAGTTGGGTTTTGCAAGGCCTGGGTTTTGCGCTGTTCCTCCTACTTCTGCTAGAGAGTGGCAGCGGGCATGGGGCGGTCTTTTGAGCTACTGCGGGCAAGAAGAATGCAAGCACACGCGGCGCCGTGGTGCTCGGGTCGGTAGGCAAGAGGAAAGTTGCTGTTTGTAAAGACTAGTTGTGAGCGGGAGTTCCCTAGAGTCGCCCGTGGCGCAGTCGGCTTAGCGCAGTATGCTTATATGACACTGTTTTGTTACGTATTGGTCGCGGGTTCGAACCCCGCCGGGCGAAGCTTTTTTGGTACGCAGGCTCCGCGCCCTCGAGAAGGCGCGGGGCACTTTGGACTCTGCCGCTAATCAGGACAAAGAGAGTCCCTCCTTTGCCCACGCCTGTTTGTCTGCGTTGCTCTCTGCGCTCTTTGTCGTCCTTTGTTGGGATATTTTTTGGCCACTGGCGCGTTGCTATAACTAAGAAGCCTTTGCAGTTGCACCTCTTTCTTTATGTGTGAGCTTAGGCCTGAAATGACAAAGCCAGGACACCTGAACCCCTCTCCCATTCGCATCCTCCCTCTCCTCATCGCTGTCTAACTCAACTGCCTCCCGCTTCCATTGCCTCCATGATTTGTCTCAGACAAATTGTGTCTCACTTCAGTCCGTATAGAAGAGAGAAAACTTGATGGTGGGGACGTAGTGGCCTTGTGCGGGACTGGCGGTAGGCGAGCAATGCGATGAAGGAACCTTGATACATGTTACCTTTGTTGTTCTATCCTCATATGAGGTTTGGAAAGATGCCCTTGTGTCCTGCATCTGGTCCAAACAGGCAGGAGAAAACAGAAGTGCCAGAATCTCAGGGCAGAAAGGATGCATGTATCCAATCCTGGCGCGGCATTTCTCTTGAGCCCCCCCCCCCCCCACTTTGCAGCCTCCATGCAGGAGCTCTGGAAGCCAACTCGTTTGAACTGGCTTGAGGCACAAATATGAACCACCCCCCGCTCCAGAGGTTGCTTCGAGAAGCCCTGGAGCAGGTCTTGAAAAGGGGTGCACTGGAAGCCTGCCCAACCAATGGCCCCTGCTTGAAAGGTCATTCACGCGGTCCTTGAAAGCAGGTCTGGAAGGACGCCTGGAGGAGCGGCCTTGAGCCATGGGGCCTTCGAGCTCTTTCAAGGCCTCTTTGAGAGCTGCTCTTGAGCACCGCTGTCCACAAGCTCTGGAAGCAGGCTCTTGAAGCCCCTCACTTGTGGTCCTGTCAAGGCCATGATACTTGAGGCAATCTTCCAGCTGTCCTTGAACCCCCTCCTCTGTTGCCTTCGCTCCACTTCGCGCCCATGATCCTCCTTCCGCCCTCCCTCCCTCACACTCCTGTCCTCTCACTGGTAGCAGGCGTAGCAACTGGTCGGTCAGGAGCACAATGTCTAGTAGGAATGCCTCGCAGGGTGTGAGAGGTCTGCGCACCAGAAGGCTAGGGTAAGGGTCCAGAGGGAGGAGAAAAGCAAAGGTCAGCTCAAAGCTGCTGTGCAAGCGGTATGCCTGCATGGGTAGGAGAGTGCAGACTCACCTACAGCAAGCGAGCTATCTGGGCATGTGAGTGAGGAATGGGTTAGCGAAAAGAAGGCCAAGGATGGTGAGCGCATTCACGGACTTCCGATCTCGTCCGCAACCTCAGGCCCGCACAGCAACCACAAACTCCTGTTAGGCATGTAGTAGGGTGTGGTGCCATGCCTGCACTCTCTGACTGTCCTGTTGCTCAACCCCATTATTGCATCATGGACGAGGGGCAGTGCACTGCAGCCACTCCTCCCATGCGCTTCAGCAAGACAAAGGGGCTCACCCTGAGTGTGTCTGCAAATGGGTTAAAGGTAGAGACAAGCCGCCAACAGGCAATCTTGCAATAGGAGGCAAGGGTCAGCTTTGCTCTCTCAATTAAGCAAAGTTGCCAGCAAGCCCCGCTTGGCCCCGGAAGGGAGAGGTAGGAGTGATGCACTGCTTGTTTCGGTTCATCAAGTGGTTGGCTGTGCTCCCTGTGAGCGGGAAGGGATGGGCATCAGCTCCAGTCCTGGAGACAAGGGGGAGACGAAGAGGTTGCCAGAAAGCGCGTGAAAGCCGCACGTGTCCTTGTCCGCGTGCGCAGGCTCAAGCCGATAGACTGAGGCAGCAGCGGACGCTTATACCTTTGCACCACTAGTCTGTGCACCCAAAGGCGGAGAGCAGGAGGGGCAACTCGCTGGAGATGACCCGGCAAGGGCAATGCTGGCGGCAGAAAGAGGGCATGGGAGGGTTGTGCGAGGTGTGGCAGGGGTTTGTGGCGTGCTGAAGAATGTAAGGGAGCTCTAAGTCCGGCTCAGAGGAGGCACCGCCAGAATGTCAAGATAGCTACAAGGCAAAGAGACGCTCAGACGGTGCAATGGTTGGTCAAGCAAGAGGCGAGGGGGCTGCGGCACGTTGCAGAGGGACTGCACCAGTTGCCGAATCCACACTTACATGTTAAGCATGACTGATTGCTAAAACAGAACACAGTAAGAGCAGCAGAAAGAGAGGAAGTACGAGGTCAACAGTGCGGACTTAGCGCGGTAGCGGCAGCGGCCTGAGGTTCGAAGGGGACCCTTGTCGAGACATGCTTTGAGAGGCTCTCAAGGCCAGCTCTTAAGCATACCCCAGCTTTGAGGCCAGCTCAAACGGTGCTGGAGAGGGGAGCTGGAGAAGAGCTCAAAGGAGGCTTGCGTCGAGGTTGAGGTCTTGAGACGTCATGGAGGGAAGCCACCTTTGTGGTTCATTGCAGACAGGCTTGAACTAAGCCCTTGAGCTACCCCTCACTCAAACACCTCCTGAGCAACTTGGGAAGCCCCCTCCCCCTCTAAAGGCGCCTATTGCCAGGATTGACTGGTGCAGGACAGGGAGAGCCTGCGGGAGGGAAGGTCATTGATACAAGGACATGAGCGCATTCATTAGACCGCCGTTGAACACACCTATTAAACCGCCGTGCCTCCAATACAAGCATTGGTGGTTTAGTGGCAAAATTGGGCATTGCCAGCTACTGCTGAGTTGCCTAGCCCCGGGTTCGATTCCCGGCCAATGCATTTTTGCTGCTCGAATGCCATTCTTTTTGCTCCAACTGGCTTTGGGAATGCAGCAGCTAAATCAGAGCAGAAGGAGCAACAAGACCTCATCTGCCCTGTCTGAGGGTAACTGCCCCTTGAATCTCTTTGCGCTGACAAGATTTACTTTGCACAGCTTTTACAATCACTGGGCCAAACACACAGAACCGATACTTTCCTGCCTAGGCAGGCTGCAGCTTGTTCCTCCTGCCGGGAGCAGTGCAGGACAAGTCCGCTCTGTCCTTCCCCTGAGTCTGTCAGGTTAGGGAAGGGGAGCGAGCTGAGCTGACCTGGGACCACCTGAGATGGGTGTCTACCTGGTCAATGCAAATCCGCCCCACATGGTAAATTCACCACTGCCTTAAGCAAAGCACTTGCTGCCATTCGGTTGAGCTGAAAGCGGTATGAGGCAACCTTTCCGTACTGGCACTGACAATCCACGCGCCCAGGTATATATTTGCTGCAGTACGTGACAGATTGACCTGCAAGTGAGCGTTCACCCTTGCTCTTGTAGAGAAATGGAAATCATGCGATCTACTTGAAGGAGGAGTGAGGAGCACAGCAGCTTGCCTGCATTGCTGTGTGTGCTGGTATGGACTTGTATGTAGAGGGCCTGTGATTGCTGAAAGTCTTGCTAGCTCAGAAATGAGCTGGCAGGCCGGCTCTTAGCTCTCCTGGTCCCCGCTCACCCTTGCCCTTCCTTGATGCTGTTGCTAGACTGTGCTGTGCTTGCTGAGCCCACCTTACAATACTTCTCGCTCTCACCTGCTCATGGGTTGGGCCACCCCCATACCTGACCTTGCATGGTACCACCCTCATTGCTCTCATTGCCCACAGCTGACTTTCCTCAACTTCAATGGCGGGGAGGAGGTGGGCAGTGGCAAGGGGTGCATGCATTTCGGAGTCAGAAGTTCAAGCGCAAGAAGCAGGACTGCAAGAAGCAGGGGCGCCAGCTCAAGGCAGGCAAGGTTAAGAAGAAGAAGGAGCACACCTGATGCCGGTTCAAGCATGCCCTGGCACAGACGCGCAACACAAGTCAAAGAGCTTGAGAGTCTGTCTAGACATGCCTATGCTGTTGTGCTCTTGTGTGCAAAGTTGTTACTCCTTTGCAGGAGTGTCAAAGCTGACGCCACTCACAAGGACAGTTGCGTCACCAACAGGGGCAATCTCTCAACAAGATCGATTTGTATTTAAGCCAGCTGACAACACACCTTACTAAAGCTTTGCACGCAACACAGCTGGAAGGTCTTGCTTTTGCCTGTGGGAACACATTTGTCAGGCATATGTCTTACTGCTGCCTGCGCGACATGTTCTCCAGCTCCGGACATCAACAATGACAAGCTTAGGAAGGACATTCACCTTCTCATGCATTGTTCACCTCTCCTTCCCAGAACCTCCACCTACATCGCACATCTGCTCTCACAACTCCTCTTTTCCTTGCTGGCTCAACTCCATGAGCACACAGGGACAATACCTACATGCCAAGTGTGCAATGAAGTCCAAATCTTTCAAGTGTATGTTGATACATGCGCGAGGTGACCCTTCCCTTGCCTCTGAGGCTGCAAGCTGACCTCCTCCCTTTTCCCCTTCACAGGCATTGCAGGCCCGCCTCTTCACCCTTGGTTGAGGAAGTGCTTCTGTACAGCAGCTTGGGCAAGCCCCCCATGATTCAGACTGCAAACATCAAGGCAAGCAGTGCGCTGCAATGTGCTGCAAGCGCCCTTCTTCCTGGTCCCTTCTTCCCTGATACATGCTGAACTCCCGCTCTTTTGCCGCTTCATGGCTCTGCAGAGTTCTTATGTGCATGCCTGAGGGGGATATAGAACACGGGAACAGGCAAAGGGTGCAGGGAAGGCAATTGCATGCCGGATGACATGCTGGGAAGGCGCGCCTGATGAGTGCGTTTTGCTTTCCTTCTCTCTCACAGATGCCCTCCCTGCTGATCTGTACTGTTGATGTGATCTTCCAGTGTAGGTTTGAAAAAGGGCAATGCACATGTCCTGTGCTCTGCACTGCCTTGCGGCATGCAAGAAACCCGCAGATGTCAGCTCAAACTGCAAAGAATGTGACATGACAAGAACACTTTGGGTGATTGTGAGTCTGGCCCCAGGTTTGTGTGTGGTGACAGCAGGGCGTGTGTGAGGTCTGCATTGTGAGGGCAAGAGAGTAAGTGACCTGGAGCAAGAAAGCAAGGCAACGTCAAAGCATGAGAGACAGATCACAACGCTGGTTGGCCTCAGGAAGCTCTGCCATGGAGCAGGCTGGCTATGCAGGAGTAGGCAAGACATACTGGAGTTCATGGAGGTCATCAATAGGGGGCAGGTGGAAGGCTAGCATCATCAGTAGCATCATTGCTGTTTTGAATCCGTCCCCTCTCCCGCCAACCGGTTCATTCTGGAAAACAGGTCTGTAACAGGATCCTCTGCACTGGTGCCACTGGCTTGCCGCAAACGCCCTTGCAGTTGCTACCATGGCCTTCCCACGCATCAGCGGATTGTGTACCGCGCCACATGTCAGTGCAATTGTGCCGCTACCGCCACTACGTGCTGTGCCACTGTTAACCTTGTCTCTGCTCCACCCACTGACTCCAGTGCAAGTGCAAGATACCAGGCATTGACCGCCCGGCTCACTGACCCCTCTGTCAAGGCAGGTGCCCTCAAGCTCAACAGCAATGCCCTGCATCTGTTGCTGCGCCTGGTTCGCAAGGAGTTACACGCCTGTCTCCTTTGCCCATTGCCAAAGCCAGCACAGATGGGCTCTCAGTGTAGTATTGCGACAACTTCCTGGTTTGCCTCAACAACAGCAAGGTTGTTTGTATTGTGATACACACTATGCCCAGGGTCCTGGCAGTCTTAGGGTTAACTGCGCGTCGCGTGACAGTGCGTTTGCGCCCTGGTTATCACCGAGGAGGGTGGCGGGCCCCTGCGTGTCGTGGCCGAGCTCGCCGAGGAGCTGGCGGAGGAAGACGGCCTCCTTGGACGCGTGCGAGAGGCCGAGGTACTCCGCCTCGGTC